>CM045050.1:29009787-29137287 GCA_024542945.1 allo-octoploid hybrid of Carassius auratus x Cyprinus carpio
CTATTTTTGTTTCAGAGAAAAAAAAAAAAAAAGTAACTGCCAATATTGTGTCTATAAAACTGTAAATTGCAGTCATGCTGTTGAATATCAGCAAATGTTCATCTTTAAAAACACAAAGCTATAGAGACAGTTTTGTGACTGATGCAAAACTTGCTTCACTGAAAATAATGATAACTTCAGTGCAGTTCATTGATGTTGATTAATTCTAATTGATTCAGTTCAGTAAATGATTCTTCTGACTGAATCAAAGTCTTTTGAACTATTCATTAACAGAACTGACTCATAAGAATCATTCGTTCAGTAGTCAGACTCCATCTTTTGATTTGTTTGTGAATCATATGCTATCACATTGTTTTTCTTTACAGGACTCAGTGGGAAGGCATTTTCTGTCATTATTTTGCGAGTCCATTTATTGCATCATATTAAGTACAGACTGCAAACTCATTCACAACTCAGATAAATATGATTTATTTTGGTGCCAAACATCAGTGTTTCTTGTACCGTAATAAGCTGCTACCTTGTTGCTAAGGTGTTCTGAATGGTTGCTATGTGGTTTTATTTTGATCTTCAGTACAACTGTATGGGATTTTTTTTTTGTTTACACCCGTTTTATCTCCCACCAGGTGAAAATCACAAGTCTGATATGGGACGAGTTACAATCTGAAGTTTAATACTTAGGTTTATAGGTTTGTTCAAATCCCTCAACCTAAATCGTACCAATAATAGTGGTGTTTGCCTTAGCAAGCAGCACTTAAAAGAGCTTGGAGAGAAATATCTCTGTCACCGGCCGTATTTCCAGCCGTCTTTGTGTTATTGCCGTCATGAGCGTTAAAAACACGTCTTGAGATCTCAGTGTTCTGCACTCGGTTTCTGCACATTCTGCTGCACAACGTTAAGTTTAAATCAGTTTTGAAAACTGATAAACTGGTTTGTTTGGGTTCAAGATGTTTGAAAGTCCATTTTGGGTGTATTTGAGAAATATTGCTGTTGCACTTGAAATATAACAAGGACAATAAGCTCTAGTGCGAGTTTTCTGCACCTCAGACAGCCAAAAGCAATTTCTTCCTTCTTATTTAATGATTATCAAATATGATTTTGAAACAAACTGTTATATATATTTTTTTTTTATTAATTTTTAATTATTCTGATAATTGGACTCTCTAATGTGTATTTGAAATGTTTATCATTGCATTTTTTTTATTTATCTTTTTTGGCATACTTGCAATACAAGTTTGTGTTGAGCAAAGTCTTTTTGTGCTCAACAAAGCTGCAATTATTTAAGCAAAAAATATCAGTAAAATTGTGAAATTTTTATTACATTTCAAAACAACTGTTTTCTGTGTCAATAAATTGTAAAATATATTTTTTTCCTGTGATCAAAGCTGTATTTTCAGCATCATTACTCCAGTCTACAGTGTCACATGATCTTCAGAAATCATTCTAATATGCTGCTGCTCAAGAAACATTCCTGATTATTATCGATGTTGTAAACAGCCCAATATTTTTTGTGGAAACCCTGATACATTTAATTTTTTTTAGGGTTCTTTGTTGAATAGAAAGTTCAAAAGAGCAGCAGTTATTTGAAACGGAAATCTTGTGCAACATTATACAGTAAATGTCTTTACTGTCACTTTTGATCAATTTAATGCATCCTTGCCTAATAAAAATTGTAATTTCTTTCAAAAAGCATCAGTGAATCATAATACAAATGAAGAATTTTTATCAGTTGCTGCATTGAACTCATGTATCTGACTGTTTTTGATGGATTGCATGGGAGGAAAATGCAGCAAACGTGTAGAAATATGGGCTCTGTACATGCAAGAGAGTTGAGGAAGTGTGTGCATGTGAGGAAACAGCTTCATAAATGTGTATCCTAGTTGTTAACCGTTTACTCTTCTGGTTTGTTTTTTGCAGATATTTAAGCAAAAGGTGGTGGAGCTGGGCGAGAAGTTGTTACCCGCCTTCAACACACCCACCGGCATTCCCAGAGGAGTCATTAACCTGGGCAGGTGAGCATCTGACGCAGCTTCGACCGTCCCATTCGCAATGCCATGTGTCTCAAATAATAGGCTTTCTGAGAGAAAGAGACGCTTTCTGGCACTCCTGCCGCCCACCTGGCTTCCATTCGCCCACCGGCTCGCTCTGACAGCTGCAGGCAAATTTAATTAACTGATTCTCACACTAATTCCAGTTAGATGAGTAACAGGTCCCGCAGATGGGCTGGGAGAAAAGGCGCTCAGGTTAGTCATGATGACACAGACCGAACACACCTCACTAGCTATGTTTCCATCCAAAGATGCAAATTTAACTTATGTGCAAAACTGGAATATCACATAAAACATTTGCGAATAAAGCACCGTTTCCATCCAACGAGTCAAAGAGAACAAAATCATCACTTCCTGATAACTTGGCACTAAATATCTCTTAGAAAACTAGGAGAAGCCACTGAATATAATAATTTTCATATGTTATAAATGACTTGCGCTTCAGAGAGAGCAGACGTAGCACAGTAAATGCGGTCATTGCTTTTAGAGGTGGATGCCTACTGTTGGAGAACGCAGTCATGTAAAACAGTAATTATACAGAAATACTTTGATGACAGACTTTGCTCAGGCAGAAACAACATACAGTATAGATGCTGTGAACGAGATCGGTCCGCTGGTTAGTCGAGTTATCCCGTCTCATAGCGCAAAGTCACATGACTTTTCTATGTGCATGGTGGAAATTTTTATTAGGTAAATGTGTTTCTATTGTAGTTTATGCACATTTTTTATTATTAAAAAGTTTATCCTACTCAGTTGTGCGCGTACATTTTCAGAATGTATGCGCATCTTGACGTTTCCATCCAGCGTTTTTTTTTATGCGATCATCTAGAATGTGCATAAAAAAAGGTGGATGGAAACATAGCTACTGCATTTGCGCTCTTATTATGACGTTTACCCTGCTGGTCAGTGTCTTTCTTTTGAAAGAGAGCATGCTCTTCTGCTCACCAAGGCTGCATTTATTTGATTAAAAATACACAATAAAAAACTGTAAAAAATTGGAAATATAATTATAATTTAAAATAACTGTTTTTTATGTGAATATATGTTCAAATGTAATTTATTCCTGTGATGCGCAGCTGAATTTTCAGCATCATTACTCCAGTCTTCAGTGTCACATGATCTTCAGAAATCATGAAAATATACTGCTGCTCAGGAAAAACATTTCTGATTAACATTAATGTTGAAATCAGTTACTATTTTGTTACTAATGCATATTAGTACTAATATATCTGGCACACACAGTTGATTTAATATATATTTATAGTACACAAATATGTTTAGAAATATTTAAAATATATTTATAGTTTAATAATAGTACTTAATATTTATTTACATACATAATATTTAATTATTATAATTACATAATTATAAAAATCTTACAGTTTATATATTATTATTGGTCAAATTCCAATGCAGCATCACATGCATATTTCAAGGCAAACAAAAGTAAATATGCAATAATTGTCTCCAAAAACGTCTTTATAATGTTTTTATAGAAGCATCTGCTCAGCTTCTGTTTAAATTAAATGAGCTTTAAGTCATTTCTCCCACTAGTGAACTCTTTCTGCCTTTTGTTTAACAAACTCTTAGTTGTTTTGTGGCGGTTTTGGTTGGTTTTTCTGCTTTTCCTCTTCCTCCCGAGACGTCAGTGCTATTGATCGTTGCTTCAGAAGGGAAGCGGTGTGTGTCTCGCTCTCACAAAAAGAAGCAGACACAAATAATCTTGTGAATTAGTTCCACAGTTTCACCGAAGCAATCCTGCAGGGAGGAGCGAAGCCCAAATCTGGAGCGGTTCATTTCAGAGTTCATTCAGCATCTCTGTCTCTCTTTCTTGTTTCTCTCTTCAGTTTTTTCCCCATTCGATAGGGGTGAGACCTGCAGCGTAAACACAAGCAGAAGCATCTCCGTTTTGAACAACCGATCAAATTTTAATGCCATTTAATCAAAACAAAGAATAAAATGCTCTGGATGTGCTGTTCAAACTGCTCTTCAGATATTTACATAGTTGCACACAGACCATAACACTACAAAAATCAGTTTAAATAAGTATTTTTGTCTTGTTTTCCAGTAAAGATAGCTAAACATTGTCAAAAGATCAGTTTGCGTGAGAAGCAAAATTTGGTAGCTCAAGCCTCGGTATATTTTATTGCATACTGACAAATACAATACCAAAATATTTTTTTAATTAGTATTTTTTTTTTTTTTTTGTCAGTAAAGAATATCTAAAAATCCTTAAAAGGTCAATTTGCACAAGATGAAAATGTTGTAACATAACCCTCGCTATATTTTGTTGTATAAAGACAAAAAGCAACATTTTCCAGTAAAAATATATAAATAAAAAAATCATTAAAAAATCAATTTGCATGGGAAGCAAAAATTGGTAGCATAAGCCTCAGTATATTTTATTGCATATCGACAAATACACTAAAACATTTTTTTTTTTTTTAAATATACAAACCTCCTTTAAAAGATGTATTTGCACAAGAAACAAAACTTCGTAGCATAAACCTCAGTATAATTTATTGCATACAAATACACTACAAAAAATAATTTATAATTTGAAATTTTTGTCAATTTTTTTTCCCAGTAAAAATGCATGAACTTTCTTTAAAAGATCTATTTGCATGGAAAGCAAAAGTTTCACTATATTTTGGTGCATACGGACAAATGCACAACATAAATTATTTCTAATTTCATGTTATTTTCAAGTAAAAATATCTAAACATTTAAAGAATCAATTTGCACAAGGAGCAAAACTTCTCAGTTTTTATATATATATATATATATATATATATTTAACTCAATGTACTAAAATAACTAACTAAGACGAGTTAAAATTCATAAAAAGTGTGTGTGTGTGTGTGTGTGTGTGTGTGTGTGTGTGTGTGTGTGTGTGTGTGTGTGTGTGTGTAAATATATAATATATATAAACACAACAAAATTAAAAAATTTAATTTTTCTATTTTTAAAAAGCAAAAATAAAAACTGATTTAAAATATGAATAAAAACTATAACAGTATCTACAATAACACTGAAAGAGACAAATGCACTATAAAAAATATTTTAATCAGTATTTTTGTCTTGTTTTACAATATGAATAAATATCAACAAAGAATCAATGGGAAAAAAAATAAAATAAATTAATTCCATTCCAAAAAATATTTTCCATTACCAAATCCCAATATCTTGTGCAGTTTGCCGTTTTGTTTTAAAGATATGACCAAAATGACAGATTAAAAATATAGTTTTCTAATCTCAACTGCGTATTTAACACCTTAAAATAAAATAAATGCATGTTATTTTTAGTTGTTTTCATGAAGATAATGTGTAAATGCATCTTTTTGGTGGTCAAAACCTTTATGGTAGAAGAATGCTTTGGATTTTTGATGGAAATCACTCGAGATGCTCCCAGGTGCAATCCATTCTATTTCTAAGCCTGTATTTGTATTGTTGTTCTTCACTAGAATCTTTAATGGCATCATTATGGATGAGTGCTGTGTGAGTCTCTCGTGTGGGATGCGGCGAAGGCTTTTAGCAGCTGTGTGTTAAAGCGTGTGCTGATCTGCTCTGTGTTCACGGAGCGGCTCTGCTCTCTGTTGCAGTGGCACCAGCTGGAGTTGGGGCTGGGCATCGGCTGGCAGCAGCATCCTGGCAGAGTTCGGCACGCTGCACCTGGAGTTCCTTCACCTGTCCCAGCTCTCCGGAAACCCCCTGTTCACAGAGAAGGCGAGAGTCCTTTACGTGCTGATGATTCACGCTGAGAGGATGGGATACGGGCCGTGAATGAACCCTATGATTTGTGTTTTTCTTTAGGTGATGAACATCCGAAAGCTGCTGAACAAAATCGAGAAGCCTCACGGTCTGTATCCCAACTTCCTGAGTCCCGTCAGCGGCAACTGGGTACAGCGTAAGTAACACATTTCTTCATTTAGCAGAAACTTTTATACAAAACGTCCAAATGAGAAATACAAGAAATTAAAATCATTTGATTCCAGCAGGAACTACACTACTTTTATATATATGTGTGTGTGTGTGTGTGTGTGTGTGTGTGTGTGTGTGTGTGTGTGTATTAATAAGAGTTATTATAATAAAAAATATTAATTGTTATATGATTATAAAATATTATTAAGTGCAATACATAAATGTCACAATAGTTATTACAATAATATATATATATATATTTAAAATAATTATAATAATAATATTTACAATAATATTTTATACTATGTAATATTCATTATAATTATGTAATTATATTTTACTATAAATAAATATTATATTTATATTTTAATTTATCTAATTAATTATCTCAGCATAAAATAAAAACATATAAGATTTATTATGATTAAAATTACTTATTATATAATTATGAAATATTATATAATACTGTGAATAAATATCAAAATAGCTATTGTAATAATAATGACAATTAGTATGTGATTAATATAATTATAATAATACTATTTTATACTACACACACATATGTAGTATTACTTTTAATAAATATGATCATATTTCTATTTTATGCTGAGATTTATAATGTAATTCTAAAATTAAACATGCTTTTTACTATAAATATTAAAATATTATATTAAAATAATTAAATTGTGTGTGTGTGATTATATAATTGTATATGTATTTTATTTAAATATTTTACTATAAATAAATATGAAGTGCTATTATTAAATTCTAAATATATTTAATATAATTATAAATATATTTTTGTACTATAAAAAATAATCAAGTGTGTGCCAGATATATTAGCTTTATTAGTGCAGTTTGTTGATGCATTTCTTGTTAAAACAGGACGATGTAGCAAGACATACCAACTTGCAATGCAAAAATATCTTAACTCAAAAAATTGGCTTTTTTATTAATGCAAAATAGACAGATACATGCACATTTGGTGTGAATTATGATAATAGACAAAAATATTTAATTAATAAATATGCAAAGTTTGAGAGATGATATAATTTAGCTAACAACGTCTCTTCCTAATATGTGGGAAAAGCTGATTTTTGTGCACACAGACTTAAACCATGTGAAGGTCTGAAACAATATTTTGGTTTAATGCCATCCTCATAAAGTTTGCAGAACAAAATTAATGTCAGTGAAAAAAAAAACACATCTTCAGACTTGTACAGATGTATTATTTTGTTGTGTCTCACAGGTTCAATTTGTGATTGTCTGCAAAGCTGCTTTCTATATTTTAAGCAGACTGAAATCGAATTAAGTTCGTGAAGAGCATAAATTGACTGGAGGATGTCCAGACTTTAGACTGCTGCTGTAGACATTTATTTGTGTTATTATTTGTTCTGGATTTTTCTCTGTGGTGTCTTTGAGTTTCACAGTGCAATTATTCTGGCACACATGACACGGATTGAGCCGAGCAGGGACATGAGCCTACAGCCAAGAGTTATTAAAATGATAATAAATCCCATTACCTTCTGGAAATTGAATCTTTCAGATTCACCTGAAAAACAGGAGAAGGTGTTTTTTTCTTGAGCGGGCTGAATGTAATCTGCGACTGCAGTGCTAATGAGCTAATGAGCGTCAGTGATAGTGATGAGAGCGTTCTGATTTACATGTCAATAGAGCGCAGGGCGGATCCCGACATTCCTGCCATTGTGTTTGTTGACTCCGATTACAGAACCCGGATCATCCGTGAGCCCAGCACAATGAAGGGAGTGCATATTAATAGAAAGCATTCGCTTATGATCCCAAGAATAAACAGAATGAATAGCATGAAACCTGCTGATATTTAACCTCAAAAACAAAAATTTGGATGGAAATGCACAATTATATTTAAAAATATAATATAGATAGATAGATTGATAGATTGATAGATTGATAGCTTGTATAATTAATTCATTAATCATTTATATACAGTATTGTAAATTAAATATATAATTATATATATATATTAATTATAATAAATTATATATATATGATTTATTCTACGTATAAATGTTAATTATTGTATAATAAAAATATGAAGTACCATAAATAATATTATATATATATATATATATATATATATATATATATATATATATATATATATATATATATATATATATATATATATATATATAAATAATATTATTTTTTATAAAATATTTTCTACATGTAATTTCTATGATTTATTCTAATCATATAATTAAAATATTTTTACTATAATTGTGAAGTTCTATTTTATATGTGTGTGTGTGTGTGTAATTTATTAAAATTAAAATTATTAATTATTATACAACAAAAATATGAAGTAGTATAAATAATATAAGCATATTTCTATTTTATACACTTATGTATTTTATACAGAAATTATATGATTTCTTATAATTACATAATTGAAAATATTTTTACTATTAATAAATGTGAAGCTCTGTCTCTCAGTTTTTTTTTTATTATTTTAATATTTATTCCGATTTATTTTAATTGAAGCATTTTAATATAATTGTGTCTGTTTTTGATCATCACAAATGTTTTTATGTATATTTTTTTTCCTCTGTGTAGACTTATTTCTGTTAAATTCTTATTGCTTCTAAAATGAGGCTTCATATTCTTTATTCATGTTTTATCATGATTTTTGAAGTCGGATACATCCTGCGCATGTTTTCTTGTGGTTTACCTGGTTTGTGTGATTCAGACGTTGTTTTGCTCTGTTTTTTCTCAGATCACGTGTCTATCGGAGGTCTTGGGGACAGTTTCTACGAGTACCTGATCAAATCCTACCTGATGTCAGACAAGACGGATCAGGAGGCCAAGAAGATGTACTACAGCGCCATGGAGGTACACACACAGCACTCATACAACTCACATGCTATTTCTAGTCTTCTGTATGTTCAGTAAAAATAAAGAAGTAGAAATGAGCGACTGCACAGAAGGTAAGTGTGTAAAACAGATTGCATGCTTTAATTTAAGCTTGATTAGATAAGTTTAAGATTAGTTTCACCTCATAATAATCTGAGAGGAGAAATATAACAGAGCCAACACATTCTCACTTAATTAGCATATTATATTTTTTCATTACATAATGTTTCCCTTGAAGAATGAGGTCTGCCAAGATATTAATTACATTTATAATCAGGAGAGGCCAATTTCATCCGCCTGATGTTAAACTATCAAACATGTTATCAAATATCCAGTGCTTTGTGCAATGCTTTTGATTAGTTTGAGAGGTTTTATTGGTGGAAAAGTTGATGTGAAATGTTTGCATCTGATATAATATTTGATGTTTGTCTCGATAGTCATGCTCTGATTTTGATTTCACGTTGACTTGAAGTGGGTTGTTTACATCTGATGATGCAAAAATGCAGAAACCTGTGATGCACGCAAAGAAAAAGCATCTGAACGAGTTTTGTGTGGGACTCGCAGAACAAAACCAAACGATGAGTCACTCGCTATTGATCGTCCGTGATGGTTTACGCTGTTTTCTACTTTTCTAAAGAGGTGCAAGCATAAAAACGCAGAGGAAGAGACTCGGAGATGTTTTCTCGTATAGTCTTTGGCAGATTTATACACCTTCGAGTCTCAAAGTCCCGATAGAATCTCAATGAGGCTTGACTTCAATTCTCCACGCTGCATACGGTCTTATACTATACATAAAACATTTCATGCATAAACGTCACCTCCTACAGCAATATGTGCACACCGTCCTGCTTTTATATGTGCTTTATTGAAATCCAGCGTCTCCTTTATTTCAAAGCACTTTACAAAGCGAGCGGATGTTTCTTCACTTTCACACAAAACACATCCAGCCTTCTGTGCTTCATAGGAACCGCATGCGGCCGCGATTAATAGCTGCATTATCTTCAGCATCTCAGGCTCCATCACTCAAATATGCTTTCAGAAAGAGCTGGAAGCTGAAATTCACCGCTACACTGTTAAAGACTTTTTTTTTTTTTTTTATTGAAGTTGAAGATAAAACAAAAGGTATGCTTTGCAAAAATAAATAAATAAATAAATAAATAAAAAATACTGTCAGTCTTTGTACCTCAAAATTTCTGTTTTTAAAAAAACCTATTAAAAAGTATTAATTAATTGATGTAAATTTGAGATAAAATACAAATATTACATGAAAAATAAATTACAGTTGTAGAGTTAACGTACTAAAATTACTAAAATTTAACTAACAAATAAAGCTTTATAGAAGTATAAAAATAAAATTACTAGAAATTAAGCTAGATTGAAAAAATACAAATAAAACCTTATTTAAAATTGTAATAAATAGTATATAAATCATGTTAAATGAAGGGTTTCAGTTTTGTTAGTAAGTGAATTGACTTACAAAAAAAAGATGACTTTTTCTTAAAAAATGTTTAAAAGAAAATACTATTATTAATAGTATTTATAATAGTATTTAATAAAAGAAAATACTATTTCTGCATTTCTTCTTCAAAAGTTTTGTTTTACTGTTTAAAAGAAAATAGTATTATTAATAGTATTTATAATAGCATTTAATAAAGGAAACAAAAATATTTCTGCATTTCTTCTTCAAAAGTTGTATATATTTTTTTTTAAATTATTTTTGTTAATTGAAGCTAGAATAAGATAAATATTAGACGAAAAACGTAAATGTTGCCTGGGCAACAAACTAAAATAAGTTGAAGTACTAAAATTACTTAAGGTGAAATAAATTTGAGCTATATACTGTAGAATTATGAAAAATTAATAAAATGGCAAAACCTTAACAAAAGCCTAAACTAAACTGAAAATGTAATCATAAAAGCTCATTTAAAAATGAGCAAATACTAAAACAATATGTAAATCATGTTGGGGTGGGGGGGTGCTATTTAGTTAGTGATTTGACTTTGAAAAAAGATTATTTTTGAAGTTGTAAGTAAAACAAAAAGTAAGTTTTATATTATTTCAGTCTTTCTACTTCAAAATTAGCATTTTATTAAAACTTAAAAATGATTTCCATTAATTGAAGGTGGAATAAAATATAATTTATTAAACTAAAAACTTAAAAAAAAACAATGAAAATTAGAACTAAGTACTCAAATTAAAACAGAAATACAAATAAAGCTATATAGAAATATGAAAGCTAATAAAAATTGCATTTTTTTATAAATTAGTAACGCTAAGTTGAAAATATAATAATAAAAGCTCATTTAAAATATTAATAACAACAATAACAGTATATAAATAATGTTTATTGGAGGGTGTTGCTGTTTAGATAGTAAGTGGGTTTTTGAAGTATGTTTTAAGACATAGTCTTGAATTCAAAATTCATGTTTAATTCAGTGTGTTACTTGCAGTTTCATTGCAACTATTTGTGAAATTTACAAGCAATTTCAAAGCAAATCCTAAAGCAGGTTTTTTGCAGTCAGTCTATCCCAGCCGTGTTGTATTTAGCAGACCGATCTCACAGTGTTTGTGTTTGCAGGCCATCGAGACGAACCTGGTGCAGAAGTCTCCGGGTGGACTGACGTATGTGGCCGAGTGGCGAGGAGGAATCCTGGACCATAAGATGGGGCATCTGGCCTGTTTCTCCGGCGGGATGATCGGCATCGGCGCTGACGACGGGCCGACGGAACAGAGGCAGCATTACCTGGACCTGGCCGCTGAAATCACTCACACCTGCCACGAGTCCTACAGCCGCTCCGGTCAGAATAACACTGTACAGCATCACTCCATCATACAGTCAGCTCTTTAAAAGGCTTTCAACTACATACTAAAGTTATTTTAGTATCATTTATACCAATACAGTATTTATTAATTATTTGAATTTTTTATATATTTAAATTTTAGTTTAAATTTGAGTCATTTTGTTGTTTTTATGTGATTTTCTATATATATATTTTTTTTTCATTTAATTTTAGTATTTTAGTACTAGAATTTTAGTAATTTAATTTTAGTACTTAAATAATTTTAATAATTAGTATTTTGTTTTAATATTTTCTAATTTTAGTTTTAAGTAATTTTGTATTTTGTTGTTGTTTTAATTAATATTTCTATTTACTTTTTATTTACTTTTGATTTTTTTGTCATTTTAGTACTTAAAGGGATAGTTCACCCAAAAATGAAAATGCTGTCATTAATTAATTACTCACCCTCATGTTGTTCCAAACCCATAAGATCTTTGTTCATATTCGGAACACAAATTAGAATCAGAATCTTTATTGTCATTTTACATAAAGTGCAACGAAATTATCTGCAATCCTATTTAAGTGCAAAAATAAGGTTTACAGTTAAAACAACCACTAAAATAAATAAATAATGAAGATATTTTTGATGAAATCCGAGAGATCTCTGACTCTCCCGTAGACAGCAATGGTCCTAACACGATAATAATATAATAATATTATGAATTTATGTTAGATGAAAGACATAAAATTTCATAAAAAAAAAAAAAAAATTTTTAGTTTCAATGCTGAATAACGGAAATAAGTTTGAAGTAGTAAAATTATTAAAACAAAAATAAATTCAAGCTATATATATATATATATATATATATATATATATATATATATATATATATATATATATATATATATAAAATAAAAATTGCAAAAGCATATAAATTTACTAAAACTAAAATGAAAATAAAATAAGTTATAATAATAAAAGCTAATATAAATATTACAAATTCTCACAATATTAACTACAAATTTTGCCTCAAACTTCTAATTTGCTGCTTATTAATAGTTAGTAAGCTAGTTGTTAAGTTTAGGTTTTAAGGGATCTAAAATATGGTCATGCAGAATAAGGCATTAATATGTGCTTTTATTAACAACAAGTTAATAGTGAGAATTGGTCCTTAAAATAAAGTGTTACTATATTAATAAATCATATAACAGTATATAAATAATGTTAAAATAACGGTGGTGTGAAGTCAGACGGAGGGTGACTCAGGAAACAGCTCCTGTGATCTTAAGAAACGTCTTTTGTCTTATCTTTCTGCTCATGCTTCCAGTGCGTCTGTGTTTCTGAAAATCCAATCTGCTGGCACTCAGATAGAGGAAGGCCATTACTCTGCTGGATAATCACAGACTCAAACTGTTGCTTTCTCAGACATCAGAAGCAAACAGATGAGATGAAGCCTAACCTGCGTCAGATCAGAAATAGCTCTTCACAGCGCTCTCATCAGGAGGATCCAGACACTGCAGATTTAGCTGGAGTGGAGGACGAGCGATAAATACCACATTTGATCTCGTCTCAACACACTATTTCTGACCTCGCGTCTCTCGTAAAATAAGATCCTCAGAGCCGCGGGGCATGAGCAGGATATGAATGAATCCCGCTCAGAATATGCCCGAGTCAAACGACAAATTAGCATTATATATAGCAAGAAAATGAAGCAAAGATATTTTCACCCCCAAATTCTCATTTCCAAAATGCAAAAAAAAATTATTAAAGTGAAAAATTGAAGTATTTATATTCATGCATAGTCTTGTACATAATGTTCTAAGATTATTATAGTTAACTTAAATTAAAAGTGAAGCTATTAGAACTAACTATTAAAAACATTTTCATTACATGAAATTAAATGAACTGAATTGTAAAATATAATTATCATATTTCAGCTCATTTTAATTTAATTTAATTTTATTTTTTATTTCAGGTTTAACTTGATGAAAAAAACGTTATAGATACACGCACATAGTAAAATTTGTAAAATGTATTAAATGTATTACTAAAACTAGTAAAAATACTAAGAAAAGAATAATTAATATAAAAATAATAATAAAAACTTAAAATCAACTAAAAAGATATAACTACTAAACATGACAAAATTTGTAAAACTGTATATACTGTAATATATATATATATATATATATATATATATATATATATTTTACTAAAACTTTTAAATGAAACTGGAAATCTAAAAATAAAAACTTATAAAAATTATAATAATATCTCAATGCTAAAATAATGTTACAGTATTTCGTTTATACTGCAGTAAAAATATTACTGAATTAAAATTATTTTATTTAAATAATGAGATGAAATCTAAATAATAAAATTAAGTTAAACTATGAAATAGTGGTGCAAAATATAATTTATTTTATTTATTTAGTAATTTTGGAATTAAATATGATCTGGACATGTTTACATGAGATTTGTTTATATCTTGTTTTATATCTTGTATAATTTTTTTAATTCATGTTTATTTGTCTCAAAGCTGTCTTGTGTTTTTCTTTTATTAACATATTCTCTTCATTATAATATGCCCCACTGCGCCATGCAGAAAAAAAAAAAGTTGTTATATTAAATACATTTGGAGAAGCATCATTCCTTATATTGAGAAGTGTCATATTAAAGTTGACAGTGTCATATTAAAGCTTCCCCGTGGGAGAGTTTCTCTCACCGTAACACTCCGATAATCACCAAAAAAAAAAAAAACGTATTCCACTTAAACACTTTTCCAGGCTGAAGTGGCGTATATTGCTAAAGAGACAAGGGATTGAGACAAAACAAACCAAAATCAGTATGCAAATGAAAATGTTTATTCAGACGAGAGTTTTTCTCCCGGACTGGGGCTGCTTGTTATTTTAGATTTAAGGGGCATAATGGGATACATTTGGGTTTGTTATGTTATGTTCTGCTTTGAAAGCTTTGTGTTTTCATAAAGACAGCTAGTGATTGTAGTGCACACAAACACACACGCTGTGTTTACTGGCTCAGATTTCTCCACGCTGTAAAAACACAAAGCTCAGTATTTACACCAGCCGAGAAATCAGCATGAGGGAGATAGAAGACTAACTAGAGCTTTTTTTAGTGCATATAAAAAACATGCATGTGTTCTCTTCATGATGATTAGGCTGTTGCAGTTCAGTTTACTCTGTGCTTTGTGTGCTGGGTTTTCTTATTGCTTGGTTTCATAAGTTCATACAATGAATGTGATTTTCAAAGATTTTGCAGATGAATGATGGTAAAGGCAACCAGAAATGCAGTTATTTGACAACATCCAGTGATGGTTGTGGTTGCCAGATCAGTGCTTTTCTCTTAAATTGATGCATATGGAAGTCCATTTCCTCCATGTAAGATAAAAAATAATTATTAGGTACGTCATAGTTAATGATAAAAAGTGACAATTATAACTTTATAAATTGAAATTATGACATAAACCTCATAATTAGGAGGAAAAAGATGATTTTATGACACTATGAAATTATGAAAATTCTATCTCAATATGACTTAGTATGTCAATTTCAACTTTTAAATTCATTCAATCTCATAATTGCGATTTTAAAAGTCAAAATTCAGACTTTAAAAGTTTAAATTATGACGTACTATGTCATAATTATGAGATTAAAAAATCAGAAATATGAGGTAAATAGTAATTTTTGCCTCATAATTTAATCTAACTACTGGGGTGCCTCAGGGCTCAGTTCTTGGACCACTTCTCTTCTCTGTCTACGTGACCTCACTAGGTTCTGTCATTCAGAAACATGGCTTTTCATATCACTGCTATGCTGAAGACACTTAACTTTACCTCTCATTCCATCCTGATGATCCGACGATAGCTGCTTGCATGCTCAGCATGTCTAACAGACATTTCTTGCTGAATGAAGGACCGTCATCTTCAGCTCAACCTTGCCAAGACAGAACTGCTTGTGGTTCCATCAAACCTATCACAATTTCACCATCCCGTTTGGCACATAAATCATAAATCCTTCAAAAACAGCCAGAAACCTTGGAGTTATGATTGAGGATCAGCTAACTTTCTCAGACCACATTGCTAAAGCTGCCCGGTCCTGCAGATTTGTTTAATTCAACATCAAGAAGATCAGGCCCTTTCTTTGGGAACATGCTGCACAACTCCTTGTTCAAGCTCTTGTTCTGTCCAGGCTGGACTATTGCAACGCTCTCTTGACAGGTCTTCCAGCCACTTCTATCAAACCTTTACAATTAATCCAGATCGTGGCAGCAATATAAATTTTTTAATGAGCCGAAAAGAATACACGTCACACCTCTGTTTATCAATTTGTACTAGATACCAATAGCTGATCGCATAAAATTCAAAGCGTTGATGTTTTCTACAAAACCACCACTGGCTCTTCACCCCTTTACCCTACCATTTATTGTCATTCTTCAAAAATCGGCTAAAAACACGTCTCTTCCATCTTTATTTGACCCTCTAATTCTATTACTCTCTATTCTAGTTCTATTCTTAGTCTCTTTTAGACTTGCACTCTATTAATTCACTAGCTGCTTGTTTTCTTACAAAAAAAACCTAACACTAGCTTTTCTAATCTTTTTGTATTCTATTTATTTGTTTTCTTTTTATTTATTATACAATTAACAAAAGCAAAAAAGGCCTCTAACACTAGCTTGCTCTATTCTTTTTCTATTCTGTCTGTTTTCTTTTTATTTATTATATAATAAAAAAAAAAACTTGCTACATTGTACTGCATTAAGCTAACTGAGACTTGTTATAGCACTTGTATATCATTGCTCTGTTGTTGATGTTGATTGCTTCTGTTGTCCTCATTTGTAAGTCGCTTTGGATAAATGCATCTGCTAAATGACTAAATGAAAACGTAAATGTAATTTCGACTTAGTATGTAAACTTTGACTTTCTATATCTAATTATGACTAAGTATGTCATAATTTTGACTCTAAAAGTCATAATTTCAACTTTTTAAAGTCATAATTTTGGCTATGTCATAATTTCTAATTTTATCAGTATTTTTGTCAGTATTACAACTTTTTAAATCATACTGTAATTTAAACTTTTCATCTTATTGTAATGACTTTAAATTTATATTTATGGCTTTTTTTTCTTACTTGGTGGAAATGGGCTTTCATAAATATATTTTCTGCCCAGTGGTTTACTTAAGCTTCCCAACCTGGCAACCATGTGCACATACTCTCTCTACATTGTGGAAAATGTGCTGAGATGAAAACACAGGCAAACATGTAAATTCTTGATTTGACATAGAAGTTCTTGATTTATGCTTATGGAAGAAGTGCAATAATTCTGATGAAATGCAAAAAAGTAGCAGTCTGTTTTTATATCAACTGTAATGTTTTTTTCTGTCTGCAGCCACCAAACTTGGTCCGGAGGCGTTCCGCTTCGATGCAGGAGCCGAGGCCACAGCCACCCGACTGAGTGACCGCTACTACATCCTGAGGCCAGAGGTCATCGAGAGCTACATGTACATGTGGCGTTTGACCCACGACCCCAAATACAGGCAGTGGGGCTGGGAGGCCGTGGAGGTGCATGTGTATTTCAACATTTAATGTCAATATTTAGATTATCGGTCAACAAATGTGGGTTTACAAAACACTGAAAGTGTTACCTGACATCCTAAAAGTGTGATTACAAAGTTTTTTTGCATTGCTAATCCTAAGCGCTGTATTATTTTAACCCTGTCACGGTAAATTTAGGATTCATATCATCACAAATGAATAGATATAGATAAACAAGTAAAACAGATATTGCCTGCTTAGTGGTTTACAGTAGTTCTGATGAATGATAGGTAGATTTCTGCAGTATATGTGATGAATCAGTGCGCGGTTGAGGATCTGTGGTGTATTTCACGGCTCTTCCTCACATTATCTCTGGTGAATGAACGCTCGGCTGTGGCTGTTATATTAATAAAGCCGATGTTAAAGTGTTGCGCCCCTCCGACAGACTGACATGTTAATTACTGGCTGCAGGAGGTCGAGGAGAACGCGAATGGATTTGTCAAATTCATCTCCAAACCAAACTCACGAGACAGTCCTAATTGTAGTCTAGGTGTCTACCTTTGTTTGAGGTTAATAGATCATTAATTTGCCATGTCAGCTCTTCTTTTATCCAGCGCTCAAATTTAGCGCTTAATGTTCTTCTAGCCAACTTTAAAGTGACAGAAATAGCAGCTCTCCTGTGTTAAAGGATGTCTCACAAATCGCTCGTATCTTCTGCCAGCAAGAAACTGTTGCGAAGAGGTCTCTTGTGCTCACAGAGGCTGCATTTATTTGATCAAAAATACAATAAAATTTTAAAATATTATTACCATTTAAAATAGCTGTTTTCTCTGTGAATATCTGTTAAACTGTAATTTATTTCTGTGATGTGCAGCTGTATTTTCAGCATCATTACTCCAGTCTTCAGTGTCACATGAGCTCCAGAAATCATTCTAATATGATGATTTGCTGCTCAAGAAACATTTCTGATTATTATCAATGTTGGAAACAGTTTTATATATACAAAATAAAATTATTTTTCAGGATTCTTTGGTGAATATAAGGTTCATAAGAACAGCATTTATTTGAAATAGAAGTCTTTTGTCATGTTATAAAAGTTTTTAATGTCACTTTTGATCCGTTTAAAGCATCCTTGATGAATAAAAGTATGAATGCAGTATTGCTTTGCATAAAATAGTCTGTATGCATAAAATGCCTAAAAGTAATAAAAATTATATAATTAGTTTATTAGTTACAAGTTTGCTGTTGAGAACTACTGATGTAAGATTACTGTTACTGTATAAGGAAATGTCACATGACCTATATGTGACCCTGGGCCACAAAAGCAGTCTTAAGTCGCTGGGGTGTATTTGTAGCAATTGCTAAAAATAAATTGTATGGGTCAAAATTATAGATTTTTCTTTTATGCTGAAAATCATTAGGATATTAAGTAAAGATAATGTTCCATGAAGATATTTTGTAAATTCCCTACCGTAAATATATCAAAACTTAATTTTTGATTAGTAATATGCATTGCTAAGAACTTCATTTGAACAACTTTAAAGATGATTTTCTCAATATTTAGATTTTTTTTGTACCCTCAGATTCCAGATTTTCAAATAGTTGTATCTCGGTCAAATATTGTCCTCCTAACAAACCACACATCAATGGAAAGCTTATTTATTCATGATTTATAAATCTAAATTTCGAAAAATTGACACTTAAGACTTGTTTTGTGGTCCAGGGTCACATATTGTTTGTTGGCACATCAGAATTGTAAAGACTGTGGTTGAATGGTCCAGCTCAAGTGTTCTGTGTTCACAGGCGCTGGAGAAGCACTGTCGTGTAGACGCGGGTTTCTCAGGAATCAGAGACGTGTACGCCTCCACAGTCAGTCACGACAACATGCAGCAGAGCTTCTTCCTGTCCGAGACACTCAAGTAAGTTCATTATCACCCTCGAGTTCCAGCTCTGTCCTGAATCAGACTAGTTTCATAGATTTAAGAATTAATAACAGTAGCATTCTGCACTAGATGTGGATAAATGCAAATAATGCAGAACTTCAGTAGGAACCATCAGGATGATCAAAGCAAGATGAAATAAATGTGACCCTGGAGCACAAAACCAGTCTTAAGTAGCACAGGTATATTTGTAGCAATAGCCAAAAATACATTGTATGGCTCAAAATTTTTCTTTCATGCTTAAAATCATTAGGATATTAAGTAAAGATCATGTTCCATGAAGATATTTAGTAAATTTCCTACCATAAATATATAAAAACTTAATATTTGATTAGTAATATGCATTGCTAAGAATTCATTTGAACAACTTTAAAGGTGATTTTCTCAATATTTAGATTTTTTGCTCCCTCAGATTCCAGATTTTCAAATAGTATCTCAGACAAATATTGTCCTCCTAACAAACCAGACATCAATGGAAAGCTTATTTTGAAAAATAATTGACACTTAAGACTGGTTTTGTGGTTCAGGGTCACAATTTCTCACATTTTTTATTTTAATGTTTGGGTCCAGAAAGCACAAAAACCTCACAACATATTACTTTTGCGCAGCATTTCATGTCTTCTGACTCATTTAATAGCTTCTGTTGACTTTATTTAACCCTATCAAGCCTACTGTATCATATTTCATGCACAGATTTCTAAGGCCTTTAAATGAACAAAACTTTGCTGTTAAACCTGTCGTCTACTGCATGCTTTCTGTTATCTGATTGATAGTTTAGACTTTTTATCAAACCATCTTTTGGTATAACTGTACAAACGTCCAGCTTCAGCTAGTGTTTCACCTGTCTGTCAAATCTTGACTGATTTTTCTCAAGTAAACGTCAGAATAACTGCAGTAATATTTTCAGATGAACACTTACTCGACTAAAGCAGCTCAGCTTTACTTTCTACTCTTTACATTTTAAATTAAAATGACAAATATTGCCCTCGCAACTAGATTTTATTTTAGTTAATATTCATTTCAAGTCATGAAAATTTAGTTTTTATATTTTAATTTTAGTTTCCGTTTTAGTTACTTATAATAACCCTGAAAAAAGATGTTGAAGAATCATTTTTTCCTCCATATATCATACTATATGAGCCATAACATCCTGACGTATAAATATCATACTCAACAAAAAACACACTTGCAAAAAATATATATATTTGTCTGACTATTATTTCATGCCAAAGTAAAGTTTAACTTTGACATGAAATAACAGCCACTAAAATATATATATGTATGTTTTTAAAAGGAACCGTTTATTGACAAAATGGTGTTTTTATGGTGTTTTCAGAGCCTGACAGCATCTGTTCACATTCACTTTAGTTGTACAGAAAAGTACTCGGTGTCAAATCTCCTTTTGTGATGTTGGAAGCACACCAAAGCAGACTGACATTGCTTTGATGTTAGTGTTAATGCTGTGTTTTGATGGTGATATCTTGACTCATTGTTAACCCCGTCTGTATGCGATCACAGATACCTGTACCTGCTGTTCTCGGACGATGATCTGCTGCCGCTGGAGGACTGGGTGTTTAACACAGAGGCTCATCCGCTGCCCGTTATACGCAAGACATGCCTGCAGGAGCACGGAGCCAAACAAGACCATGGACAGACCGACCTGGAGTAGTATTTACCATCACACACACACACACACACACACACACACATGGATTCAACCTCACGGGTCCTGACATGGATTCTCAGCTCCTTTCCTGTAAAGGATCTCTTATATACATAAATATATGCTGTGATTGTATATCTCTGAGCCGAGGCTTCCCGCTCTCCTCGGCGGATGGAAGCTGGCGCAATTTTCGGTAGACAATCAGTGAAACGTGACTTTCATGAGAAGAGCACCTTTTTTTCTTTGCTTCTTTCCTCTATGAGGAAAAACGAATAACTTGCAGCCCTGAATCTGTGGGAGGAGCGTCGTACGATGGCGGGCCATGCTGAGCGAAAGAGAAAACCACTTTTCTTCACGTCTCACCTGTAATTTATCTTTTCTTTCATCCTTTCATTGTGTATTCCTCTCCCGTCTCTTCTGCCAAAGCGTTTGCAGTCTTTTCTATTTCCCAGGCCTTGATATTTTGTTCTATCTAGTTTCGAGTCCAATTTTGTGCTATGATTTTTTTTATTTTTTTTATTTCAGGGACTGATGTATTTACAAACCTGACAAAAGGATCCTTTGTGAAATGTGTTGTACAGAATCCTTTGGTTTGAACAGGAAGTTGAATGATGTCATTGGCAGGGCAGGGTTGTTTTACGTGATTTTAAATTTAAACTGGTATTTTTTCATGCTTCAGCTGCATTGTGAGCCTCGGTGTTGTGCACGACATGCCATGTTTTAAAGACCAGCATCACCAGAGCGGAAAAACACACTTGCACTGACACCGGATGGCCACTAGGGCTGGGCGATTTTATATTGAATAGTCATTATATTTTTGCACGCAATTATTTTGATGTGCTTTTTAAGTCAGATTAGTTTCATGGTGGTTCTTCAGGTTCACAAACAGGATTTATGTTTGATTCATTTCCATGAATCACTTCAAACTGCGTCCTTTAATGAATCACTTCAGAACCCTAGAGCAAAGATGCAATTGCATCATCCTTCAGAAATCCTAATGATTGAGAATCACAATTATTTTAGTGCGCTTTTTATTTTGTCCTTTAAATTTCATTAAGATTGCACCATCAGACTAGCTTCATGATGATTCTTCAATATCAAAAGCAAAATTTACATTTTATTAATTTCTGTAACTCGCCTCAAACTGTTTGAATGAATTGATTCAAAAGCAAAACTAAAAGCATTTTTTGAAGATTATGAATTACATAATTATTAGAAAGCAGTTTTTTAATTTCTCCATTACGTTTCCTAAAGACTGAGTTGTTGAAATAGTTTCATGATTCTTCTTCAGTTTCAAAAACAGCATTTAAGTTTGATTCCTTTCCATGAATCTCTTCAAGCTGATTCAACAAATGGATTCAAAACTCCAAAGCAAAGATTAGAATCATCACTCAACAATGCTGAAGACTGTGAATCACATAATTATTTGAATGTGCTTTTTAAATTTGCTCATTAAGTTTCATCAACAGACTAGTTTTGAAATGATTCTTCAGTATCAAAAACATGAATCACCTCAAACTGTCCATTTCAATGAATGGATTCAAGACTCTAAAAAGTCATTTTAATGTGCTTTTTTAATTCATTCATTATATTTCATAAAGATTGCATCATCAGACAGGTTTCATAATTGATCTGCAGTGTCAAAACTAGCGTGTAAATGTGATTCATGTCCATTTAAATGAGTCGATTCAAAACTCTAAAGATGTATTTAAATCATCATTCACAAATGCTGGAGATTGTGAATCACATAATTATTTTAATGTACTTTTTTTTAAAAATTTGTTCATTATGAATATAATATCTTTAGACTAGTTTTATGATTCTTCTACAGCATTTAAGTTTAAGTCACGTCCATGAATCAGAACTCTAAAACAGATATGCAAAAATGCTGGAGATCGTGCAATTATTTTAATTAGTATTCCAAAAGTATTGCACCATCAGACTAGTTTCATGATTCCTCTCCAACATCAAAAGCAGCATTTAAGTTTGAATCATTTCTGTGAATCAGTTCAGATGAATCAAAACTCTGAAACAAAGATGCATTTGCATCTTCGCTCAAAAAATTTCTCAAAGTCCCCATTTTTTATATTGTTTTAGTAGAAATATCTGTAAGTAAGTATCGCTGTTTAAGACCATGTACTGTTATACTTGTGCGTATAAATGAAAACGATTCAGCTGTGAATAACACATTGTACCGTGAATAAATGAATTCTTCAGATTTCCGCCCAAAATCAGCACAGAACATGTGAAATTGCCTGCTTTTTTAGCACTATCGCCCAGCCCTGTCAGACACAGTCGTCTCAAAGCATCGATGGTGAATGTGAACGTTTTTTCCAGGGTTTTTGTCCCTGAAGCAACAGCGTCAGACAGTAATGGTGGAATGAATGTCATTAATTGTTCCTATTTTCTCTCTCTTTCTCTTTTCTAATTTTTATGGACGTTTATGAAAGACTCGCTCTTTTCGTTTTCCTCAGGTGTTTCTGTACAAGTTTTGATTACAGTCATTTGCACTATTCATTACGATAGTGCTGATCATTGTTAATTTGAACATCTTCTGTCTCTCATTGTTGAATATTTTCAAATACTGGTAAAAGATCTGTGCGATTTATACATTTAAAATGAGTGCACAAATGCTCCAAGTGTCTTTCTTTGTATATTCTACATTTTCACAAGCTCACATTAGCTTTGAAAACATGGTATTAATCTTTGGCCTGCATTAAGTGCCACTTACATCCTCAAAATACTGCACATGATTCATAGGTTTGGTATGAATAATCTGCACTTTGATATCATTTTAGTTTTTATGAAGCATTAGAGCCACAGATCTCAGATAAACACTCATATCTATTAGTTACTGTTGTTATTTTAGTACCAGTGAGATACTATTGCAAGTATTTTAGTTGCTTTTGCCATTTTATTAGTTTTTCATATCTATATATATAGTTCTTTTTAATAAATTTAGTCTGTTATTTTAGTTCATAATTTTTTTTTGTTTGTTTTAATATTTTTTAGCAGCCATTTTATTATGTTTTTTTCATATCTATAATTTTTATTAGTTTTTATTTAAGTTTTTGTGATTTTATTACATCAAGTTAAACTAAATTAATTGCCTTGGCACCTAACTGAAAAAACAAACAAACAGTTTTTATATATATATATATATATATATATATATATATACATATTTTTTTTTTTTTTTTTTTTTTTTTGCAATTGTATTATTTTTATTACTCATTTTATTGGTCAGTTTTAATTATTTTAGTATATCAATCAGCAATTAAAAATGTTACTCATTGTCAGCTCTAAATGAATGAACGAAAATGAATGACTTTTGGTTGATTTGTCACCACAAAACACTCCTTATTTTCTGTGTCATCAAACTGAATTGCAAAACTAATGACTGTTTTCAAACAGGTCTCCCTAAACATCCTGCCATTGGTCAGACAAACCTACATAGTCCCGCCCCAAACTCACATCATTGGTTGAATCAATGTGGTTCTCAAACAAACAGATCAATGTTTTGAAGGTGTCACAGTGTTACACTTTCCTTGGTTATAATTACAGAGTCTGCGTATTAATCTTGCTGTATTTAAACATCCAAAAAGTGCACACTGCAGCTTTAAGATGAGTTTTTATGAGTCTCAGACTGAGGCATCATCAGCGTTCCCCTCCAGATCGACCGAACGGCTCGATACAGCGAACCTCTCGGGCCCCAAACAGCTACACAAGGTCAATTCTGTTAGTCGTTGCATTTCATATTATACTGCATTCAGAGTTTTTCCTCTGAGAGCTCTGTAACAGAGCAAACCATAAACTGCTCTCTTCTATACATGTTTTTCTCTTTCAGGTCGACTGCTGTCAAGGGAATCTTCATGCAGTTCAATCTCAGACATTTAGTGAAGCCTGAGTGCTGAAGTTTGTTACATGAGCACATTCACATTTGCGTACATGCATAAAGTACACCTTCCTGTATTTCTCCTCTTTCCTGTCGAAATTAGCCTGAAATGGCAATGGTAACCATTTACATTCAGTAATGTGATGCATTTCTGAGTGAAACAGCTTATCCCATTATATACATTTTACTTTATTATATATTATTGTGTAATTGTATATTATTGCTATACAATGTTTTATTATTATTTTATGTCTTATTATATTTTAAGACAATTGTTATTCCATTAAATATTGTGCGCACTGATGAATCGTTCACAATAAGAAAAGTAACATGGATTTAGCAAGTAAAAGGGATGATTTTGAAATTTAATGTCATAAAAACAGCATTAAATTAAATTTTTATATATATATATATATATATATATATATATATATATAAAGGTGTTATTATTATTATTTATTATATTATTTAATATGTATTATATTTTGATGCTTTTACAAGAGAAACAGGTTATCCAATAAGATTTTTTTATTTACTAAATTTTATTTACTTAATTTTATTATTAATATTACACATTACATACATATACATTATATATAATTTATAATAATAATAATTATTATTATTATTATTATTATTATTTCTAATAGTAATAATATATTAATTTAACAAATATATTAGTAATATATTTTGATGCATTTCTTAGTGAAACAGGTTATCCAATGATATTTCTTTATTTTTATTATATTTATTTTTTTCTTTACATTAGTATTTTATTATTAATATATTACACATCATAATATTAATATATATATATATATATATATATATGTGTGTGTGTGTGTGTGTGTGTGTGTGTGTGTGTGTGTGTACTATATATATATATATACACACACACACACACACACACACACACACACACATATATATACATTCCACTGAATAGTGCAGTGACGAATCATTCATAATAAGATGAGTAACATGAATTCAAAAACAGATGATTTTGAACTTCAAAGACATAATCCGCATTAAATTAAGTTTTTATGAAAGCTAGAGTAATAAATGTCAGTGTTATCAGCTCCTGGAATCATGCAGGTTTAGTTAATGAGCGCGGTGTGAGATCAGAGGTGTGTGACGGCGTAAACAGTGCTGATGTCTGCTCACAGGAGGTTGATTACACTGTAATTGATGGGGTCCGTCAGCGGGATAAGCGCGTTTCCAGTAATTAGTCCAGCTAAACTAATGGCAGGGTTTCGTTATGCTACCTTTCATGAAGTTCTGTAAATTTATCGCTACATACAATTATTAGATCAACTTCAGCTCTGGGCTGATATTAGTTATGTTAATTGCACTTTTGTGAATAGTTTTGATTTCCACTCATGGCTGATCAATATTCCCCTCGTTTGTTCATCACAATTACGGGAAAGAGTCTGGATCAATTATATTTGATAAGTTCACTAAATTATTCTTCCTGGCTCTAAAAATGTCATTTATGGATTCTGAATGCACGTCCTGTGTTATACTAATTCATAATGCTTCAGTAAGGAATAAAGTAACTGGGCAAATACACAACCAGCAGACCCAAATCTTGAAATTTATTATAAGTAAAAAATGCACAAAAAAGTGTTTTTTTTTACGATTTAGCTGCAGAAGCAGAGATAAATCCTTTAATTTGTTGTGCTGCTTGCTAAACGTGTTTCTTTTGACTCCTCTCTGGATATCAGTCTGTGACATAAATGTTCAATTTTCCCACTTTGAAGTTTCCGTGAATCGCTCTCGGTAATAACAACAACATGGACAGACATAAGGGAAAATATTAGCAATAAAAAGTCAGTTTCACAGCTGTTTTGGGATGATTATTAGATATGACACATGAATCAGTCTGTAAATAATGATAAAGTTTTCATTCTTTAGGACTTATTCTTTTAAAGGAATAGTGTGGCCAAAAATAAAAATTTGCTGAAAGTTCTCAGGCCACCCAAGATTAGTGTGTTTCTTCATCAGATTTGGAGAAATGTAGCATTGCATCACTTGCTCAGCAATGGATCCTCTGTAGTGAATGGGTGCCATCAGAATGAGAGTCCAAACAGCTTGATAAAAACATCACAATAATCCAAATCACTCCAGTCCATCAGTTCACATCTGGAGAAGACATTGATTATTGTGGTGTTTTTATCAGCTGTTTGAACTCTCATTCTGACGGCACCCATTCACTACAGAGGATCCATGGAGAAAAACTCATGGCCTGAGAGTGAATACATTTTCCGCAAATGTTCTTTTTGAGTGAAATATTCCTAAAAATAGCAAGCAAGCCCTGGCCAGATTAAAAAAGTAACACAAAAGTAATGTGACATAATTAGATACTTTTCTAGGGAGTGACGCAATATTGTAATGCATTACTTTTAAAAGTAACCTTCCCCAACACTGATCATTAGTAAGTATTATAATGTGTAATATTCAACTGATTGTATTATAGTGTAGGGCAGACTGAATACATTCTACTGCATTAAGAATAAAAATATCTTTGAAATGCATTATATAATATAATTTTGAATTGCATTATGCAATGCATGATAAAATGCTTGAAGTGAAGCTGCTGTGCAGTTCTTCACACACACACACACACACACACACACACACACACACACACACACACACCTCCTTCAGTTCCTGTTTTCAGTGGCAATGACCAGGGAAAGCAGCATACGAGCTGAATAATGCAGGACTGTTCCCGTCTCTTCCTGCGTTCGTCCCTGAGCCGTCATGCTCTATGGCTTTTTATTCCACTCTTTCTTCTCACATTGTGTCTGTTCGGTTTCATGGATTGTTGAGCATCGCCTCTCAATTTTCTCTCAGGGCTGCTGGTTGGAAAAATGGGTCACAAAAAAACAGTTTTTCTCATTTTTAGAACAGTTCTCGCACTTGGTGTAAGGGAATAGTTCACCTAAAATAAAGATTGTCCATTGTTTACTCACCCTCAACTACTGTTATGGTCTGATATACAGCATGTTGCTTTCATTATATTTGGCGAGAGACATGAACTGAAGATTTATTTTATGTTCCACAGAGACCACACAGGTTTGGAGCAACATTAAGGTGAGTAAATAATGACTTGATGAATTATTCCTTTAAACTCCTTTGAAGAAAGAACTCGTGTGCATTTAATGTCTGGAAACATGTTTTAATCATGATTTGTGCTTGTTTGTGCTCTCATCTTTCTCCAGAGATCTTTCCTCACTTTGATTATTCTCTTTTCTCAGACATACTGAGATCATAATGTTTTTCAGAAATTCTCTTTTTTAAGCATTTTGTAAATAAAATCACGTGTGAGTTTTCATTAGTTATGTAAATCTAAAATCAGGACAGATACAAACTGGCACACGCATATTTGTATACCAAAATTTGAAGGAAAAAAAAGTGAAAGGAAATCCTCACCAGGATGCATTTATTTGATCAAAAATACAGTAAAACAGCAATATTGGGAAATATTATTACAGCTTCAAATAACTACTTTCTATGTGAGTATATTTTAATAATTTATTTCTGTGATCAAATCATTACTCCAGTCTTCAGAAATCATTCTAAAATGCTGATTTGCTGCTCAAGAAACGTTTCTGATTATTATCAATGATGAAAACAGTTGTGCTGCCAAATATTTGTGTGGAAACTGTGATGCATTTTATTTTTAAGGATTGTTTGATGATTAGAAAGTTCATTAGAAACAGCATTTATTAGAAAAATAAATCCTTTTTAACACTATAAATGTCTTTGCTGTTACATTTGACCAAATTAATGCATCCTTGAAGAATAAAAGTATTAATATCCACATACTCTGGATTGTAGTTCTTTGTTTTGATCTGTTCAAACGTTCCTCTCCATCTTCATTCAGTGTTTGTTTTGGATCTTCATTCAGATGATGGATATGTTTGGGATTTTCTCATGTTTCATCTACCTTCACGTTCATCTTGTTGATTGCGTCTCTGCTGCTTTGATGAATCACACGTTCAGTAAAGACCTGCATGAGACCATTACTTCAGGCCTTCAGGACCATTTCATCAGACAGGTAGCCTATTTCATGGACTGTCAAATTGTTTTTTGACTGGACAGAACAGGACAGTGTGTATTATATTGGGAGGTTTATGAATAAAGGCCCGTTCACACCAAGGAAATTAACAACGATTAAGATATCCAATTCCAAGATGTTCACTTGTAAAGGCGAGAAAAGTTGCAACTGCCTTATTTATTTTATTTTATTTTATTTTATTTTATTTTATTTTATTTTATTTTATTTTATTTTATTTTATTGTGGTGAAAAAAAACAAAAAACAATTGTAACATGTAGTTACAACTTTGAATTGCACGAAAAAATTTTTAAATCTGAGTTTAGCCTATAGGTATATAACAGTTCTTCTCAGAATTGTAATAATGCACTGTGAAAAATGACATGAATTTAACGGTAAAAGACTGTAAAAATGCTACAGTAAATACCTGATAAATATTTAATGGTAAATTTCCCTACTATATATGGTGAAAAACTGTATTGGACATTTCAATTTTACGGTAGTACACCATTTTTGGAAGTGAAAAAGACTGTATAATTTACAGTGAATAACCGTAAATTGATGTTGCCAATCATTCAAATTTTATGTTTTTTTTTTTTTTGTTTTGTTTTTTGTTTTTTTTGAAATACTTATGTTTCTTCTTAGTTTTTTCTTATCAGTTTTGTATATTAGGGTTGTGTGTTACACCTAATGTTGTTAAATGAATGTTTATTGCATTATTTCAGTTTTGTGTGTTACCATGATGGTGTTTAGTGTTTGTGCGAATGACACTGTGCACCTTCTATAGGTGTTATTATTTAAAAGCTGCTTGTGAAGGACTTTGGTTCATCACGTGACTTTCTCATAACCACCTGCATTTGGTTATCAGTGTATTACAAAGGTACAAAACAGATTTCAGTACTTCAGTAGGTTGGTATATTTACATTATATCAGTTAATGAAATTATGGTATTTAACTATACATTTCAGTTAAAACCGTAAAACCTAAAATGTTACAATTCTGGCAACCACAGCTGCCGGGTTTTTACTATAAATTTTACAGATTTGTTTTATAGTGTGTCCAAATTGTGATATATAAACTTGAGGTGGTTTAAAAATATATATATATAAATGTGAGGTGGAAAATTCACATTTTTTATTTTTTATTCTGTGGCGGAAATGGGCTTCAAGCCATATTCCACCTTTAAACTAATAATAAAAAAAAAATCACTAGAAGGTTCTTAACAAAGGATGTTGTTTTTTTCAAACTCTTAACATTATTATTGTTCTTGGTCAGTTTTCTCTCAAGAGTTTCATTTTGAAACCATCCTGTGATTCATCCTTAATTGAGGCTGAACGCTCAATTTATCATTTTATAATAAATATTTGGCACATTAATCTTCTATCTGACACATCAAATTAAAAGCACATTTTAGGAGATTTCTGATAAATGGAAGAAGCGGCAGGTGAGCTCTTTAATTCATAAACTTCTCTTTTTCAGTGTTTTGTTCCAGTGCTTCAGTGAATGTTTATTGCTAATAGCGGACAGTGTTAGGATTTTGGGATGATAAATCATTCGTATCGGTCAGTAAGATGCATTTTTCAGTTTTGTTTACTCAAGATATTGAGGAAAAACGAATACAGTCTAAAGTTAGGCACACAACATCTGAAGTGCGTCTGCGCAGCTGCCTGACTACGAGGGAATATTGACCCTAACAACACGCTGCTCCTTTGAATGCCAAAGCATTTCTTTTCATTTCATCACTTGCTTGTAACTGATGCAAGCTGACGCACCCGTGTTGCGCAGCACTGCAGGTTGTCAGGAGGAATCAGCTCCGATATCGACAGAAAGATGCAAATGAAGTGCTGCCGGCCTGCAGTTTTACTGAAGGGTCACCAGTGCTTTATATGCGCTCAGGACGGATCACATCTGCATCCCAACAAGATGCAGGAACCGATGTCAGGAGAAGACGGGAAGCGTTTATGTAAAAATGACTTTACAAGCAATTTAAGCAATTTATTGTGATGTGTTTCATTGAGGCCCAAATGTGTTATTTCTGTGCAACTAAATTGAATTATGATGATGATGTTTCCAAAACATGCATAAATAGACAATTTTGAAGAAAAAAAAATCCTAACTGTTACAAATATTTTCATTAGGAACTACTTGAAATAAAATAATCAATACATAAAAGATTAAATAAATAATATAGGCTATGACAAGTTTAATTTAAGCTGAAGTACTAAAATAACAAACTAAATAATAAAACTTAAAAAAAACAATACATGTTTTTTAAAAAACACTTTAAAAATTACAAAAACAACAAAATTGCTAAAACTTTAACTCAAATGGGAAATGTTACATTGGCAATGACTACTACAATATTTCAAACTAAAACAAAAATTTAAAACTAAAAATCTATACAGACATTTAAAAAAACTTATAAAAAGTCAAAACACAACAAAGATTATTAATACTTTAACTCAAATGAGAAATGTTACATTAGCAATGAGCTAAAACTAAATTTGCTTAGTTTAGTTTACGTTGAAGTGCTAAAATAAAAGGACGTAAACTAAAATAAAAAAAAGAAAACTTAACTTGGCCTGTTTAAAAAACACAAGAAAATATTAAATACATCAGTATAAAAATAAAATCGAATTAAAAGCATCAATAAAAAGTTAAACTAAAAAATGTTTTTTTAAAAAAGGTGGAGGGGTTGTTATAAAATATGTGTTAAATGCACTGTAGACTGTTAAAGTTAAAGTCTTCTACATGATATGTGTTTTATTATGGATAACTCTGATCTCCATCTGAGCAGCTGGGTTTGATCTTAAACAGCGGTAAATGAAGTGGGACTCTCGCAGACAGCCTCATACTTTACACAGCTTTGTGCCTCAGGCTTCAGGACTGTCATGAGAGAAAAGAGCGATCAGGAGAAAGCTGGCAGCGCTGAAAGGAAAGCGCCACCATTCTCATCCGTCTGCTGGGTTTCAGTCGAGCGCTCAAGAGCTCCTCCAAATGCTCTTGCTCTTAATGTTTTGTGCACTCGACTGATCCAGGAGCTCCGTGAGCTTCAGAAAACCAACAGTGACCAACTCACTGTTCTGCTGATGGCTGTTTAATAGTATTTTATAGTTTCATTTAAGCTTAAATACATTTTTTAAATGTTTTTTTAAATGTAAATAAAATTTAAACTTAAATAAAAATGTTATTATGTTATATTTTATATTTTATTTATTACAATAAATGCATTTATAAATTATAACTAAAATGTAATATTACATTTAAATATATATATATATATATATATATATATATATATATATATATATATATATATATATATAAAATATATTTTATAAAAAAAAATACATTTTATTTTTAAATCATTTAAATAACATTTAAACTTTTTAAACTTTTTTGCAATGTTTTATATGAATACAAACAAAACAAATGTTATTCGTTAGTCTGGTAGATTTTTTGTGAATAACTTAATTTGGGTCTGTTTTTCTCACAAAGCATCATATGACTTAAGAAGACTTGAAATAAATTGTATATTGAGTGATATAAACTACTGTTATGATGCTTTTATTGTGTTTTTACCCTTAAATTTATTTAATTTGATGTAATTAAAGTAATTAATTAAATTAATATATGTGATTACCTAACACCTGATGAATATTACAGAGCATTTACTAATATAACAGTTATAAGAATTGTAATTATAAGAAAAAAGTCTGTTATATAAAAGTAATATAACACTCATGATTATTTAGCCATTGAGTCAAATAAATAAAAATGGTTAAATATTAATCCTTGTGTTTCTTTAGTGATTATTAGTACTGGCATTAAACATTTGCATTAAAATTGTTTTGAATCGTTTTAATTTGAAATGATTCTTTTGCAGCTTGACAGATGCAGTCATGTCAAAATCTTCTATTTTGCATGAACTATTCATGTAAGACCAAAGTTATATCATAGCCGAGGGCAAATGGGTGAAGTAAAGTAAAAGAAAATCCTTGTATTCTTTTCTATAATGCAACAGTAGATCAAAGTGCTCGCAATGACAAAGTCATGGGTTCGGTTCCCAGGGAATGCATGAACCGATCAAATGTTGACTTTGAAAACAATGTAAGTCACTTTGGATAAAAGCATATTTGCCAGTTGCATAAATGTAATTTTGTGAAAGTATGAATGCTACAGGCAGCAGGTGCTGTAGTCACATTAACCTGTAACCTCACAGTAATTGTTGAGTTTAAACAGCTGCATGTTGTTCCCAACAGTTCTGCTCATAAATCCCTGTCACTTAACAGGAGCAGCTTCACCATGTTTACACTGTAAGAGAGTAAAACCACAAAAACACAACATCCCAACAGCTGAGCACATTCATTTGATCATTTAATTCTTTAAATTAAAATGTAAAAAAATAAATATTACAGAGCACCATTCTAAAACAATTACTGTATAAAAACAAAAACATAAAAACATACTGTTATATAAAAGCAATAGCACATTCATAATTATTAAGCCATATAGTCAAATAATTAAAAATAATTAAATATCATTATTCCTTGTGTGGAAAATATGCCTTGATTATATGTACTAGGTTTTTACCGTGTTTACTTCATTTGCATGTAATCGTTTTAATTAATATTTTTTGAAAGTTGTAAATAAAGATTATTGCAATATGTTTTACAAGAAAATACTGTTTTTTTTTCCAGATGCAGCCGTCCACTGGCCTTCAGTCTAAACTTATTTTACTGGAGATGTTTTTCTGATTTCTAATATTTTAATTTAAGTTTAAATTTTATTTAACTTTTGTTTAAATAAAAATATTTTATTCTGAATTAATTTTAAATAAAATGTAATCAAATGTATTTTACTTTATATTTATGAAATTAAAGTGCATTTTTAAATAACTAAACAAAACTTGATTTTTTCAAAAACTTTTTTTTTTTTGTCTTTCATCATGTATCATTCATAGTTAATTACTTTAGTTCATTGAGCGTCACGATGATGATCAGTTCACATGCAGGTTTTAAATCAGATTAACCTCAAACCAAAAAAAAGCATATTTGGTTTCTTTCTGAGCTGACTTTTCAAACCTCAAAAAAATCTTTCTCATAAATTACAATAAGAGACGTATTCCAAATCAGACTGCAGCCGGGCAATTTAGAGCTCGGCAACACAGAGCCCAATTTCTCTGTCTGTTCAGACCTCGTCTCTCGTGCCGTAATTGTGCCCTATAGGTCCACCACATACTATTCATTGGATTAGAAAGAGCGGCTCACGCTGCGAAGCGAGATGTAATCACATTGTTACAGTCTGCATCAGTGCGCTCACCATAAAGACAGCTATTTACATGCAAATTACTGGTACAGATTTGTCATTAGTGTCATTACCTGTGCCCTACTTGACATCGCATCCCATTACGACCAGTGCTGTGCTGGACCTATGCAAATTTAATTTGCTTTTCTAATAAGAGTAAGTTCCATAAGATCAGAACCTCTGGCCTCAATAAGTCACATGACCTCAGATATACAATTATGAATGAAATCTCAGAATCATACTAAAAAATGCTGATTTATTACGCTAAAATAAATCATCCTCCAACATGACTCTTAGTCCGGCAATGCAATTAAAAAACAAACAAAAAAAAAAGTTTTTTTTTTTTTTTTTTTTCTTTTTCATTTAAAAGAATCATAATTTCAACCAAACTGGTAATTTTTTTTATTGTTTTATAAAAGTTCAACAGAACAGCATTAATTAAAAAAAAAAAAAAGTTGCATTATATGTATATCTTTAAAGCATTTATTTGGAATATAAATATTTTGTAAAATCATAAATATTCATTTGAAATGGAAGCCTTTTGTAACATTAATGAATATCTTTGCTCTTTAATATGGCATGAATAAAATATAAAATGTTGAATAAAAGTTTTAACTGAAAAATAAAAACAAAAAAACAGACTCAAATGAGACAGACTCAAAATTTTATTTTTCACTATGCAGTATGCCACTGTTTAGTAGATATAAAGATATTTTCAGTTATAATGTCCACTTTTGATTGTTATTCATTCACAAAAGCTTGTTTTTTGCACTTTGGGTTTGAACAGAAACTCTTCGACTTCATTATTAGCTTTTTGTTTGAATCCACACAGGGAGTGAACTATACAGCACAACGCATGCTCTTTGTCTTTGATTATGGTCTAATGAAACACAGTTCACTTAGTCACTAATAATCCCGGTGTGTTTCTGTGTCTCACTAACAGCAGCTGCTGTGCGTCAGGACAACAGGTGCACAACACAACCTTTGTTGGGTTTAATGCGAGCAATTCCCGAGCCGTATAATCAGCAGCTCTAACCTTTCAGCAAAACACAAGCTGCAAGAGAAATACTACGAGCAATAATGCCTATTTTACTGGCCGAAACATTGTATTTCTGCTGGATGTGCTGCAATTAGGAGGCATTATGAAGACTCAATTAAACAATTACAAGCTCAGCTCAGTCCTCGGCGCTCACAGTCCCATGAAACTCAAGAAATAATATGATTTCAGTGCTTTCTTCACTGGGTTACACCACTGCGGTTTTGATTTTGCACTCAGAAGTCACTTTGTTTAGGTGCCGCTGCTTGGTAAAGAAATACAAAAGATGCTTAATTAAAGGAATACTTCAGCTAAAAATGAAAATTTGCTGTAAATGTGCTCACCCTCAGGCCATCCAAGATGTAGATGAGTTTGTTTCTTCATCAGATTTGGAGAAATGTAGCATTCTATCACTTGCTCTCAAATGGTTCCTCTGCAGTGAATGGGTGCCGTCAGAATGAGAGGCCAAATGGCTCATTCATCACAAGGAAGGTTCAAACCATTGTTTCTGGCTAAAATATGAGTCCATAACCCATAATATATTTGTTTAGAGCTGTTTGAGAGCTGCTTGATCTGTGCAGATTTCTCTCCTGATTCAGACAAGACCACTTTTTCACTGGAGGAAGCGTTATTATGGATTATGGACTCAGTTTTTGTCTTCTTCAGATGGACTGGAGTGGTGTGGATTATTGTGATGTTTTTATCAGCTGTTTGGACTCTCATTCTGATGGCACCCATTCACTGCAGAGCATCCATTGCTGAGCAAGTGATACAATGCTACATTTCTCCAAATCTGATGAAGAAACAAACTCATCTACATCTTGAAGGGCCTGAGTGTAACTTCATGTTCAGTGAATTTTAATTTTGGGGTGAACTGTTACTTTAAATGCATGATGTAACATATGTGTTGCAGTAATATACTGAGTCACAGTGTTTAGTGGATCATAATTTCAGTGTACTGATGCACTAGTGAGTAGAATGAGTGTTAAATTCCCCTTGGAGCTGTGTGTCTGTCATTTGCACAAACACACACACACTGAGTCTTATTCAGACAGACATCAGACGTCCAGCAGCATCAAGCAGACGAGCAGCAGCTCTAATGAGCGACCTCTGAGACCCTGAGGCTCTTAAACTGAGCTCATTCCATTATTACCCTCACAGTCAAGCCTGCTGCACTAAAACCGAAGGTTCTTCTGCTTACCAAGACTGCGTTTATTTGAACAAAAAAATCAATAAAATTCAGAAATATTATTACTATTTAAAATAGTTGTCATCTGTGAGAATATATTGTAAAATATAATTTATTTCTGTAATCAAAGATGAATTTTCAGCATCATTACTCCAGTCTTCAGTGTCACATGATCCCTCAGAAATCATTTGTGCTGCTTCATATTTTATTCATTTATTTCTTGTTCATTTATTTTAAATAGCAAAAGTCATTTATAATGTTACAAAATATTTCTCACTTTTCATCAATTTAATGCATCCTTGCTGAGTAAAAAAAATATTTTCTGTTTTTCATTTCTTTTTTATTCCTACTGACCCAAAACCTTTCAACCCTAATATATTCTTTAATTGCAGTCCATTTTACTCTGACTGAAATGGCATATAATTTTAATTAAATAACATTTTGTCACCATCTAATAGATTAAACTTTAAGCAAATTTTTTAACATTGTGCAACGCATAAATATATAATGTATCAAATTAAATATGACACACTGGCATCATATTATTGTGTTTTCACTTCTCCTACATTTATTATTAGTGCATTAATATCTTGGATTGCTGTTGATTTTCTCATTAGCAGTGTGCATTTATTATTATAATTATTTTGGTTGACATATTCAGCACTGACTGTACTACACAAATGCATGAATATATTGACCAAACATGCACATTTACTGACTCCAGTATGCTTAAGAAATAGTCAAGTTTATAGATATTAATAACTGAATGAACTTCAAGCAGTTTAAAAGTGATTTATATAGGAACATGGCACATTAATATTGAATGTATGTTTATATGCATGTCATTCATTAAGAAATTAGTCGTCGAAAGTATCCATTTGTAATAAATGTATCTTGCAGTATCTCTTATTGGAATGTTATTACATCTTTGACTGAACATTCTAAAGGTAGATGTTGATCTTATGCAGCTGTAATCAGTATTTATTGCTGTTCTGTTGAAAATACAAGATGTCCTCGCCGTTGCATGTTGCTGTATAAATGCTTATTTGTCAGGAATGTGTCCTTGTGTTTCAGGTGTTCTTTTGAAGGCCGCGGCGCTTTGCTGTATTTAATGATGTGGCAGTCAAGGTGAAAACTCACAAACACAGTGCCATCGACATGTCATTCATTTGTAATGTGTGATGTTGATTATTACAGTATTCAGCAGACGCTCGGAGGAAAGTGAAGACCTGACAGCGCAGCTCGTCTTCATTATAGAGGGATGGTAATTATGTATAATGAAGCACTCAACGCAGTCATAATGTATGTCGGTGACAGAACCATAATTGAGATGTTCGAATGCATGAATATTAAAAGGAACATGTAAGCAAAAATTACCTGGAGGAGGAAGGTTTGCTTTCAGTTGTAAAGAAAAGAGATGAGAGGGACAAATGGAGATGGTGTGAAGGTTCATGTTCTTTGTTAAATCCCCAAGATGTTCAAAAGGCAAATTCATTTATACAGTGCATTAAAAACACAACGGTAACTCTCAGGGGTTCATGCTGACATGATAAAGGAAGTGAGAAATGATCAGACATATAAAAAAAAAGTCAAGTATAAAAAGAAAACAATACATGACCTTTTAAAAGATTTTGTTTTAAGAAATTAATGCTTTTATTTCTCAAGGATGCATTAAATTAATCAAAAGTGACAGTAAACACATTTATAATTTCACAAAATATTTCCATTCTAAATAAATACTGTTCTTATGAACTTTTTATTCGACAAAGAATTCTGAAAAATAAAATGTATCTCAGTTTTCACAACTGTTTTCAACATTGATAATAATCAGAAATGTTTATTGAGCAGCAAATCAGCATATTAGAATGATTTCTGAAAGATATAGTATTCACATAGAAAACCGTTATCTGAGATTGTAATAATGTTTCATGAAATGACCATTTTTTTCCTGTAATTTTGATCAAATAAATGCGGACTTGGTAAGCATTTTTTTTTTTTTTTATTAAAACATTAGGTTTTGAAAACATCACTTGTGAAAGTTCTCTGAACGTTCAAAACATCCAGCTTTTTAAATATTTTAAACACTTTTTTTTTTTTAAGTCATGCAAACATTTCATTTTATCATTTTGCAAGCATGGGAATGTTACTTTTAAATGTTCTCAAAAAAAAAAAAAACCCTTCCATAAACCATATAAATGATGTTTTTGTGCTAAAGTTTTGAGAACATTATTAAAGACCAGATGACTGGAAGAACGTTTGCTCATACAGTAAGTTTGAGTGAACTTTGCCAGAACATTCTCTATTCCCGAGCAGTTTATTCAGGTATTTAAAATCCCTCTTACAGCACTTTACTTAGTGCTTCATCTTGTCACAGCAGATGGATTGCTAACATCTGCTGTAGAACGTGTGTCATGATTAATTCTGCCTGATCGCTTGTTGCTTAATATTTGTTTTGTTTTGTTTTGTTTTCCAGGACGGCTGTTCTTATCCAGGCCGAATTACAGGACGCCCAAAGGTGGAGGAACAATGATCTTTAGCTGAGCGTTACCGGGAGGGAATCACAGCACTGAAATGAACTGCTGGTGTGAGTGATGCAGGATCAAATTAGACATAATAAGACATTTCTTTCATATGTCTGACTCCCGTCAGAGAAGCAACGTTTCTGTGATCAGCGCTGATGCAAATGCAACGATAATGAGTGTCAGTAATAGTGATCAGACGGATGATGAGATCTCACCTTTAGAAAAGCCTGAGCAGACAATCAGTCCGCCATACGCTTCACGTCAGGAGATTGATTTACCAGACAGCTGATGACATTAAAGGAATAGTTCAACCAAAAAAAAATATTTGCTGAACGTTAACTCACCATCAGACCGTCTAAGATGTAGATGAATTTGTTTCTTCTTCAGATTTGGAGAAATGTAGCATTGCATCAGTGTCTCAGCAATGGATGCTCTGCAGTGAATGGGTGCCGTCAGAATGAGAGTCCAAACAGCTGATAAAAACATCACAAGTAATCCACAGCACTCCAGTCCATCAGTTAACATCTGGAGAAGACAAAAGCTGAAACAAATCCATTATTCTGACGGCACCCATTCACTGCAGGGCATCCATTGCTGAGCAAGTGATGCAATGCTACATTTCTGAGAAAATGAGGCCTATTTTCACAACCATTTAGATTTGTAGCATCGTGACATTCTTTTTAAGCACATTTTATCCCCAAATTCACATACTGATTGCATGGACCAAACTCCACTCTGTATGTTTAGTAACACATAATTCAAAGTTCACACACATAGAACAGCAGGTTCACCACTAAAAGCACAGATGCTGTCGTTTAACTTGTATTGAATCTGGATTTTTAAATCACTGAAGACACAGATTAGAACAGACCCGTCAGCCTGTAGTAAATACATCCTGTCCCGTGACATTCTGGGCGTCATTTAGCATTCGCACAAAACCGCTGATGCATCAGTTTCACGCAAGGTGGACCAGTCGAGCTCCATGATAAAGAATTATAACCGTTCAGCCTTTTAAAATAATGAAACGTTCACTTTTTGTATGCGTCGGCTTAAAAATGAAGCATGAGGCTCATTATTTTGTAAAAACTTTCAAATTGAGCAGCTTTGCAAAGCACGCATACTGGTTCTCCAGATTGCTATTGGTGAAAAAGATTGATTTGTGCATTATTCTCAGTTTGACTGCTTTTATAAATTACTAATGTGAGAAAACCCTGCCTGAAGAAAACGCTTAGCCAGAGCATTTTTAAAGGATACTTTTTGTTTTCCAAAAACAAAGGCAAAAAAAGACTTGTAGTGCTTCTTAATGATATCCTTTCCATTAACAGACTGTTTATATGTAGATTAAGCTTAAAGGGGTCATATGATGCGATTTAAATTTTTCATTTCTCTTTGGAGTGTTACAAGCTGTTTGTGAATAGATAAGATCCCTAAAGTTGCAAAGACTAAAGTCTCAAACCCAAAGAGATATTCTTTGTAAAAGTTAAGAGTCAACCACACCCCCCTAAAACGGCTCGTTCTAACACGCCCCCACATGTCTACGTCACTATGTGGGAAGATTTGCATAACGCCGTCCAAATGTTCACGCAAAGAAAGAAGAAAGACGTACCTTTTATTCTCTCTGTTGCTGCTGGCGCCATGTAGTGGAGAAGCTGTGTGTTTCATTGTGAAAGTGAAACTACTTTGTTTGTTCTTCCAAAAGAGGACACGACTAGAAATCAGTGATTAAGTTGTATTTCAACACTGTTCCAGAACAGTCCAACCCAAATATTCAGATGTGTGCTGTGCATTTTACGGAGGACTGTTTCCTGATCCTGGGAGAGTAGACTAGAATGCTGGTGCTTCTGACTCTGACTTTGTATGTTTCTCTTATCGCTTCAGACATTTGTTCTATGCAAACGTAAGTGCCCTACGAAGTGGACATCACAGGATACTCCGCCGTGATTCCAGTTCGATGCAAACGTATGTTCCATTCAAAGTGGACTGAAGGGTGCGAGACGTCAATCCAACCTACAGGTATATGATGTAACACCTGTCCGTGTGTGAAGACATAGCGCAGCGCAAATTTATGAATGAATGTTCCAAAGTGAATTAAACTTCAACAGATTTCCGCTGCTCAGGGAGTAGGGAGCAATGAACATTGTGTAGAGACCATGTCAATGGGAACACATTTCATGCATGGAGCTCACTTCTAACAAGCTGATTATCTGAATCAGGTGTGTTAACAAAGAGAGACATATAAAATATGCAGAGCTGGGTGCACAAACTTGTTGTTTGTCATTTCTCCGATCGCAAATGCAGACTTGTTTAATGTTTACGCGGCGCGATGCAACGCAATGCAACGCAATGCAACGCAATGCATAAAAACACAGTATAAGTCATTATAACCCGTAATTATGTCTCCACTTGATGCAAACAAATGGCTCGTTTGTAATGGGTTTTATTGGTTTTGTCTCGTCTCGCCGGTGTTCTGACCGGGATCACAGTATGACAACGGGCGTAACATTTCCGTCACACGCTTGAGGCATTTGGCCAATCACAAAGCACTGGATAGATGGCCAATCAGAGCACACCTCGCTTTTCAAACCGATGAGCTTTGTTAAAACCGACGTCTTTCAGAAGGCGGGGCATAGACGGGAAACACTAATGTACAGTATGTGGAAAATAATGTGTTTTTTGAACCTTAAACCGCATAAACACATTTAATTACACCAAGTACACAAAATAATGTTCTTTTTAGCAACATCATATGACCCCTTTAATTAAATTTCACTTTTAGATACTTTAGTATGAGCATTAAACAGCAAGAACTTAAATATCAGGAGTCCAATACCAGGCTACTGAGCCGCTCAGTTTAATCGCTGATGATGCATGGGAATATTTGTGTCAAAGTATGAGAACTTATGATTACATAAGTATTTGTTTATCAGAATTAATGTATTTTTCGCTCTATGTATTGTTTTTGATTATATTTTGCCATAAAAGTTAAGTCAAAATTAGAGGTTAGTGTTCTCAGTGAAGTTTTTTTATTTATTATTTTTTCATTTTAATGAGTATATACAAATTGTTTTGGTGTATAGAAGCAATATCACCTTTTCATCTTGCTCCGTAAACTGATAGTAGGATTATTATTGTTAACTAAACTAAAACCATTAAAAATAAGTCATTATTTGAAATAAAATAAAGTGAACTTTAATAAAATAACATAAACATTTTAATTATCATTTTGATTTTTTTATATATATATTTTATTCATTTCAGCTAGTTGAGAAGGCATCATTTTTATTTTTATTTAGTTTTTGTTAAAATACTAAAATAACTAAAATTAAGGAAAAGGAAACTAATAAATGAAAAATAGTATTATTATAAAAAAAAAACTCATGGAAAAAAAAACACAACAAAATTATTAAAATGTAAAATTAGAGTGAAAATATAAAATAAAATCTAAACTAGACATTGAAAGACAAGTAAGATGGACAAAGAAGATTCTCTGAGTATTGAACTTGGATCCAAATTATAGTAATTTTGAGTTTGTATAACATATTGTTTTCTGAAAGCAAAGACTGACTTCAAAAAAGTCCTGAAGTTTTTGAGTTTTCTTAACAACGCATCAAGGCTTACATATCTTCAAACTTTAAACTAACCTTCAAACTCTTCGAAACTTTGTTTCATACTTTACATAAAACTGTCAAGTCAACATTTTCAAGTTTAATTTTCTAAGTTATTCTTGTGACACGGGTCACTTTCAAACACGATCAGCCTGCATAAAGCTAAAATGTATTTTTGTAAATTTATGTGCACAAAAAGTCATTTCAGCATATCGACAGACCATAAACCTTCCCTTCGCCAAACTAAATTTAACTTCATTATAGTCGGCCAGGCATGTGCCGTCAGATATGAAGGATCTGAAGGGCAGAGAGCAGAGATGAGATCTCCATCAAGGGTGGCTAATAAATCGCAGTGAGCGACAGCACGGCTTCATTCTCGCTAAGCCTGACGAATGCACCCTAATCTGGCTTCATGTAGTTTTCTCATGCACATAAACCCCATGTTCAGCCACCGCCATCTGCGATCCGACAGATAAAGACAAGGCCAAATATCATTAGGTCTACGAGCTTTTCCGGTTCTTCGCTTCTAGTTGACACAAGCATATCCTCGCTGGAAGTGTGAAGATATGAGGAGATCTGCTCTCAAGGACGAAGAAAGTGCAGAGAACAGGCTTTCCAAACAAGTCTGATGTATATTTTTGTGTCTGTCACTCTAAGATAGAATATAAAAAGACGTTTCAGCCTGAAGGCAGTTTTTATCTTTATTTACAGGAGAGCTCTGCCAGATTCACTGTTTGTCTGCTGAACCTTCAGAAAAAAAAAAAAATTAAATTGAAATCTAACAGACTATGCTTTTTATTTATTTATTATTATTTATCTAATCTTTTGTATAACCACAATGTTACTACAAATACCATCGTTAAACTATGGTTAGCATAGCAAAAGCATGGTTAATTTGTGGTTACCATGTTCTTTTTCTTTAACTTATAAAGAGGACACATGTACCTGTAGGTTGAATATAGAGATGCAGTTTTCACTGCTTTAGGATTAACAGAACTTTGGATAGTTTGCATGTGCCAGCACGACTATGAATAAAGAAAAGAGAGGTTTAGATCCAGCTTTTGTTTATATATGTGACCCTGGACCACAAAACCAGTCATAAGGAGTTATACATCATCTGAAAGCTGAATAAATAATCTTTCCATTGATGTATGGTTTGTTAGGATAAGACAATATTTGGCCGAGATACAACTTAAATATTTGAAATATTTGAAAATCTTGAATCTGAGGGTTTAAAAAAATCTAAATATTGAGAAAATTGCCTTTAAAGTTGGAAAATTAAGAGCTTAGCAATGCGTATTACTAATCAAAAATTATCTTTCAATATATTTATGGTAGGAAATTTACAAAATATCTTCATGGAACATGATCTTTACTTAATGTCCTAATGATTTTTGGTATAAAAGAAAAATGTATAATTTTGATCCATACAATGTATTTTTGGCTATTGCTACAAATATACCCCAGAGACTTCAGACTGCTTTTGTGCTCCAGGGTCACATATTTGAAATTTAGCTAGCAGAAAACAAATTAAGTTATATGCATTCTTTTTCGAGTAAACAATCCCAGCAATAATTTTGATCAAACAATCAAATTATATAATTAATTAATAAAATGCATACTGTATAATATATATTCTCAACAATTTTATGCATATTTTTATTTTTCATTATTATGTCATACATAGATAATATAAAATCATATAACATAAGTCAAATTTTCTTTTCAATGCACGGAGTATGTCCTCCCAGCCCTGATGGCCTTATTGTTCCGGATCATTATATTATTTTCTATAAGTGCTTGCATTAAGTTTTTGCCCCCGAGAAGAGATTGTGAGCTCTGGTCCATTATGGCACCGGTTCTCCGGCCATCTGGGGATTTAATGAGGCTGGAAGAGGCCTTGATGATACTCCTGTGATGCATCAGCAGAGCTCCTCATGCGACGTGATTGAGCTCATGCAGTGAGTTCAGATGAGACAGTCTGCCGCACACATGCTCAGATGTCAGAGTCACACTTATACAACTATGCATTTTTTAACTATAATATTACTCACTTAATATCAATGATGTTCTCATAACAGGGACTTTTGATTAAATAAAATGCATACTGTGATTGATCAATTTACATGTCACTCAGATGCATCCCTCTTTTCAGTTCATTGTTTATATACATGCATGCATGCTTCTTTTGGCTTCAGTTAACTCATTTTACCATGCAGATTTTCCCTGTGTTAAAATGAGTTTTTGCACTTGTTATCAGAGCCCCAACCTTATCAATGGACTTGACTTAAAGTTCAGCATAATGATTTCGCTTCTAATGGTGCATACAGAGTTTCTTCATATGGTTTTTACAGTATGTAGTAGTCTACAGATTCACATTTGCCTGGAGGCCCATGAAATATTAATTCCAGACAAAATGGTGCTGTTTGTATTAAATCTGCTCAGCCTAATGTATTTGCATATTAGAGACCTACATAGGGTCTTCACTGTCTACTGCTCACATGATTTATGCAGTTTCTCTATTTAATCCTCTTTATCACGTCACGGGACATATGTAGCATCCATTACAGAAATATATCATGTATATTTGATGAAGCAGTTGAATTACTTCAGTTGGCAAGTGTCTGAATTATCCTTTTACTTTGCAAGGTGGAGAAACTTTTGGTTTTGTGTTAGCAACATACTTTACTAAAACATAGTTTCAGTATTTTAAGCAGATACCAAAGGTTTTTAAAAGTCTTCTAGACAGTTTAGGACACGAGTCACATTTTGACAAATACGATAAGCATTTAAAATCTCATATTGGTGCTGCTTATTTACCAAGGCTGAAAGAAAAAAATGCATGAAATCTCATTGAAACAGCAGTTCTAGTGTTCCAGGCAGCAATGTCTCCAAATGAAGTCGTGTTTTGTCAATGCTGCGAGTTTTCACCAGGTCATTAAATTAAAACCTCTAGTTATTACTAGCGGTCAGAAATATTTTGTCGTTATAAAACTTCCAGAATATTAAATCATTCTGTAGTTATTTCTAGCTCTCAGAAATATTTAGTAGTTATGAACTTGAATGCACTAAAGGTGAATCATTTGAAGCATACAGAGCCTGCAGTCTACATATTTATTGAACAAAATCACAGCGTTTTACGGTTTAATAATCGCTCAAGGCCGTATTGGGATTTTTATTGCATTTTGATGGAATAATCATTGGATTTGCCAAAGTTTGAGAGCTTTATGGAATCGAGTTTTGAGTTTGGCTATGATACACTTAGGAGGCAGTAAACTAGATATCCAGGAGTGCTTTGTTTTTAAATTATTTATGTGGCATAATCAGTACTTATTACATTTGAATGGACAGAAATTCAGATCGCTGAATTCTCCTGTGAATTTCCCTACAACTGTTCACAGAGACTGCTGCTATATTTTTATTTGACGTTATTGTGGTTATTTATTAATAAGATCAACTTCACATTTTCAGGGTTCTCAGAAGCAGAAGGTGTCATAGTTAGGTAAACTTCTATACGAATTTTTTTTTTTTTTTTTGTAAAAATACAACAATAGCATTTCTGTGACTTTCCAAAAGAGTCCAAACAGCTGATAAAAACATCACAATAATCCACAAGTAATCCACACCACTCCAGTCCTTCAGTTAACATCTGGAGAAGTGAAATGCTGCGAGTTTAAGAGATTTTAACTTTAAACTCCAAACCGTTGCTTCCAGCCAAAATACAAGGCCATAAACCAATATTGTGGAATATGGACTCGTGTTTTAGCCTGAAGCAACGGTTTGCAGTTAAAAATGTCTTAATGCTGGATTAGTTTCAGCTTTTGTCTTCTCCAGATGTTAACTGATGGACTGGAGTGCTGTGGATTATTGTGATGTTTTTATCAGCTGTTTGGACTCTCATTCTGACGGCACCCATTCACTGCAGAGCATCCATTGCTGAGACACTAATGCAATGCTACATTTCTACAAACCTGATGAAGAAACAAATTCATCTACATCTTAGATGGTCTGTGAAAAAGGTCTATAATAATAATAATGTAGACTAAACAGTGTAAACATTTCTTAAAACAGTCCACGAGATCCTGACTTTGGCTGTCATTGGCTGGCATGATTCTGTTAAAAATCTCCATCAAATGTCACTCAGAAGGGGGCATCCACAAGCCCTTAATCAGATTAAAGCCATCTGTTGTTTGTTGACTTTAAATATATCATTTTAATGTTAGTGATAGAACTGATCCATTTAGCTCAATATTTGAATCTTGTCAGATTTGCGGGAGATTAAATCATCACAGCTGTCACACGCAGGAGTGCAAATGTTTGTCCTTTGATGGAAGTAGAGCTGACACTCGAGCCAGTCACTCTTTGTATAATGTCACCGAGTCCTTTCAGAGGAAAAAGCAATTAACATTTTAAATGGCAAACCACATTAAAACCAAAAAGCAATTAATGTTTTAAATAACGGCGACCGGGGGGGCCTGAAATGGCACCTGCCTGTTCTTGTTAACGAAGGCAGTCTTGCTGGGAGTCAAAACCTCTTGTTGTTGTGTAGCTGAAAGGGATTTTTGTTCCTGTCCTGAGGCATTGAGAGACCGGCGAGAATAAACAGGGTTTAAATTAAAGGCATTTAAGATCTGCAGCATGATATGATTGAAGAAGGAGACCAGTAAATGTTACCTTTTCCTCAACCAATGAGAGCTCATCACTCTTTATTAACTCTACAGTGCGTCAATACTGTACATTACAAAATGAGGGATAAACAGTACAGGTAAAAAAATTGTTTTTAAAAGTCTAAAGAGAATTTACTCACCCTCAGACCATCCCAGATGTAGATGTGTTTAATTTTTCATCACATCAGATTTGGAAAAATGTAACATTGCATCAGTGTCTCAGCAATGGATGCTCTGCAGTGAATGGGTGCCGTCAGAATGAGAGTCCAAACAGCTGATAAAAACATCACAATATTCCACAAGTAATCCACAGCACTCCAGTCCATCAGTTAACATCTGGAGAAGACAAAAGCTGCGTGCTTGTAAGAAACAAATCCATCATTAAGGCATTTTAATTTCAAACCATTGCTGCAAACCGCTGCTAAAATATGAGTCCATAATCCATAATAACGCTTCCTCAAGTAAAAAAAAAAAAAAAAAAAGACAAATACAAAAACAAAAAAACACATCTCATCTGAATCGGGAAAGAAAAATGCGAAGATCAAGCACCGTTTAGAAGCCAAAACAGTCCAAAACAGCTCTAGACAAATATGTGGGTGGCAACAGGAGGTGGACTCGTATTTTGCTTTGAAGATAATAACATCTTAATAACGTATTTGTTTCTTACAAACACACAGCTTTAGACTTCTCCAGATGTTAACTGATGGTCTGGAGTGCTGTGGATTACTTGTGGATTATTGTGATGTTTTTATCAGCTGTTTGGACTCTCATTCTGACGGCACCCATTCACTCTGTACAACAGTAAAATGATGTTAGCAGTGAAGTGACAGTGCTTTGACTTTTTTCTCATTTTGTGTTTCAGAGAAAAATCAAATAGAGAAGGAACATGAGGGTAAGTACATGACTTTCTTTTTTTATGGTGAACTGCTCCTTAGGCAGCAGTAAATGACAGCAGGATTTGAGCTGTAAGATCCCCGGCTGCTCCAAACATCGTGTTAATCTGTGAATAAGCCCACTGGGTTTTGTTAGCTGTGTTTCTGGAGGGCTCATGTGAGCGGGGTGCAGAATTTTCCCAGCGAGCACCATGAACAGGGCTTTCCCTCGGGTCGTCCCATACAGTGATATTCTGTCTCCTTCTAAAAACTCTGAAGAATTCATCAAAGGCTTCCCGCAGCACAGTCATTTAGATCCCACTGTGGGGAATTGTTTTTGAGCTCTTTCAGAAGAGGAAATACACGCCTCTTTCCCAAGACTGGAGGAGAGCAACCAGGAACCCATGAGGCTTAACATGACCAGATGGGGTTTTTAATGGAGATGGGTTAAATTCCGATGGATTTGGGACATTAGGCCATGAGGTGAAGCAAATTATGAAAACATGATCCGTCATTATGCCAAGAACTTTCACTTTACTTTGCACTTATGCTACATTGGCTCACTGTTGCATATTTAATTCAGGCATTCTTATTCTTCCAGATTCTTCATCTAGTCATTTTGTTGTTTTGCATGTTTATACGTGCATGCATATATGTTTGTTTAGCAAGTTCAATTAAATATTGTTAAAAATCAAATAAAAATGTGTTTGTTTTTTTCTATTTTATTTGTTTGTTTGTTACCATTTGATTTGTTTTAGTATTAATTTACTTTTTTTGTATTTTTTTTTCCTATTATTTTTATTTATTTTCATTTTAGTTGGGATATTTTTATATTTATTTGCTTGTCGTGTTACATTAATTTATTCACATTTATTTTAATTATTTATTTTCCTCTTATTTTCCTCTTATTTATTTACATTATTTATTGTTCTATTAATTAATTAATTATTATTATTATAAATTATTTTATTTTTCATGTTATTGTTATTATTATTATTATTGTTTTTCATGATCATTTATTTATATTTATATTAATAATTATTATTTTATTAATTATAATAATTATTTTTATAATTATTTTCATATAATTTCATTATTATTTACATGTTTAATTATTCATTTAATTATTTATTCTCATATTTAATTATTTATTTTCATATTAATTAGATTTTATATTAAATAATTTATTTTTATACTTTATTTTTTGTTATATTTAATTGCATTTTATGCAGAACTGTTTGAGATGGACATAACAGAGTCCTAACAAAGCCTTCTGCAGGTTTAGAGCACATATCTCTTTGGTTTACTGAAATCAATAAGGATGGTGTTGTAAAAAGAAATCAAGTGCTTGTTGTCTAATGACTAAATTGTATTCATTAGTGCCAGTGCATAATGGAGGTCATTTGACTGGTTAGATTAGTCCCTTAAACAAGGGCCTTTTACAAGTATATTGCTCTTAGCGGCTTCTGATTTATAGTTCATTTACATGCTTTAGGTATATGAACAGTCTTTGCACTTGTGCCTGTCCTGGGTATTATATTTCTGATTAGAAAACCGAGAGTTAAATGAAGCAATAGAGCACTCGGGCCTGTTTTTGCAGGGCAAACATGACCCAACTAATACATCAAAGAGACAAATGTTAAGATTCAGGGCATGGCTGGAGAAACGGCTCAGCTGTGAATGAGACGAGACAGTGGCGAAATGACTGCAGCTAATCAAATTACAACAAAAGGGCAATGAGTCAGAGCAAAGTCCCGTTAAACTGTGAGAAGAGCATTAAAAGTTTTTAGTGCACCATCAAGGTGTCCTAAAGAGGCCTGAGCCCTGATTGCGTCTGTTATTGATGTACCAGCAGGTGTCAGCAAAACAAATGCAAAGTAGGACACAATGTGCACCGCCCCAGCAGCTGAATAATTCATCCGGAGCACCATTATTAGTCAGCGGAGGTGGGACTGCGGAGATCCGCGGGGAAGGAGGTGCAATTGATTACCCTGCTGCTTATAAACCGGTTAACTATGTGAATGCAGTGTGTTTAGGATTACAGCGGTTAAGCGGTGTAGTGTGAATAAACAACAAGCGCTTCAACCCTCCAGACACTCTCACTGCTGTTTTGTCTCGGCTCATTCTTTAGCTCTCCATTCCTTCTCGTTTCCATTGGATATTTAGCAGCTCTGAATCTCTCCGGCCTTTATAGGCGAGATAGTACTGTTATTATTACAGATATAATTCAGCTCTTATTAGAATTCTTTATTGTTCTCAGTGCCTGAGTCCAAAACTGAATGCATGTCGTACAATTTAAAGCGATAGTTAACCCAAAAAAAGAAAATTCTGTCACTTTTATGGAGGGCTAATCGATTAGGGAAAATCATGTTTTTTTTTCCTCCTAGTAAATTTTACAAGGAACCACAAAGAATAGGCAAGTAACACATTGAATTAAAGTGCCCCATTATAGATTTTTAAAATGACCTTTCATGCAGTGTCTAACGCAGCTTAAGTAAATGAAAACATCCTGTATAGTTTAAAATCTGAAAGTGCAGTGTGTTTAAAGTTATTGTCTCTCAAAAGAAAGAGTCGACTCTGAATCATTTAAACGAGTCATTTTTTAAAATGAATCCCAAGCCGTTTCATGTTGACGTCATCATGAAACATTAGCATACTGACTGCCCATTTGTTGCACGTGCAGACCCGGAAAAACTTGATTTTCGCCTTGGTCTGGATGAAAATGCAAATTAATTCTTTGCCACTAGGTGCCACTTTTTGGAGGGTAAAACTAGTGGTTTCCCTGGTAACGCTGTACACAAAGCAGCACTGTGCTCACAAACACTGCTTTAAATGAAATCGACCAATCAGACCAATCACCACAGATTAGTGTCACACAAAGGAGGGGTTTGGAAAAATGAATCATTGAGCGAATCGTTTGGGAGTCACTGAGCAAGTATTAATCATGGGGACTCCCAAAACCAAAATATGAACCTTTCATAACCAATAATAGGGGCACTTTAATAAAAATGCAGTTTTTAAGTAGAAGGCCTGAAATCATAAACTTGGAAAACAAAATGCAAACTTCAAAAACAGGTTTTAGAATGCAAGTTTTTGAAAACGATCCCGATATTGTTTTCTGTGTAAACTTCAAAAATGCAAATTTGTGAAAACGGCGACGTCATGTCTCTTTTGTCCACTTTTGACCACTTTCCTATGGGTTGGTGTATGCATGGACTTTTTCTGATCTTTTGATCTAATATTGCTAAATAATATCAATCTATTTGCATATGAATGTAAAAGGAAAAAATGGAAAACGATAAAGAGAGCAGCAGCTTTCGTTTCTGCTCTGCTAGCAGTAGAATCAGGCAGGTTTGGGGAAAGTTACTAATAAAAGTAATGCATTACAATACTCTATAAAAAAGTAACTAATTGCATTACTCGGCTACCTTTTATGGAAAGTAATGCATTATGTTACTTTTGCGGTACTTTTTGTCACCTGGGCTGGGCTTGCTTATTTTATTTTTAATAACAAAAGTTATATTTTTGTCAGCTGTAAAGGCCCTTTCACACCAAATGTGAAATTAATAAGCCTCAGACTGAAGGAAGTGCCTCTGCACCTCACTCTCAATTTCTCTCAATATGGGGACAAGATAACTGTCTGTGAATAAATGGGGAAATAAAGTAAATTGTTATTTATTTGCTTCAAAATGACAAAAAAAAAGCATCATAGTCCCATTTAACTCATCTACAAATCTTCAGAAGTTGTATGATAGTTTTCTGTGAAGAATAAACTGAAAATCTTATCCTCTGGCACTTCAAGTTGATCACAGAGACAGTGAGTTGAACTTGAGAACCAGATTCATGAATGAATCATTCATACAGTGAACTAGATCAAGTGATTCACTGAACAGACCCAAAAGAACCATGTGTTTACAATTCGGGCATTGCTTCTCCTCTCATAAACTCATCAAGGAGCTCTAGATCGGAAATCTGTATTTTCAGAAAATGAATTAAATTTGGTTCTGCTCCTCACATGATCACGTGGCTTCAGAAAACTTGCTGTATGAGTCATATGGACTAGTTTTATGAGTCATCTGCACTATTTTTATGGTACCTTTTAGTTATTTTAGAGCTTGACAGCATTCATCCCCATTCACTTTTATTAAATGGAAAAATCTGCAAGAATATTCCTCAGAAATAATACTTTTGTGCTCCACAGAAGAAAGAAAATCAAATTGTTTTGAAAAAAGTGTGACTAATGACAGAAGTTTTATTAATGGCAGAACTATTCCGTTATATATACTAAGTGCCACATTTTTTAATCTACGTATGTTCTTTTTAACATTAATACATCTGTAGAATGTAATTTATATAAAGTCTACATGCTTGATAAATCATTATATTGCCTGGCTGGAGCAAGCAGTAAATGCTCGTACTCGGTTGTATCTTAAGCAAACATCATGAAGAACAGTCACCTAATGCAGATTACAGGACAAGGGTCAGGGAATAATGAATTTATATCAGCTTGTTTCAGTTTCAATAATCTTTCACAACAACCAAAGTCATTCTGGCATTCTGTCAGAAGCATAGTGAAATTTAAAATAGGTGTTTAGGAGAAACAAAGCATTCCCAGAGGCTCTAGAGTTACATTTTCCGCACACATTTCTCATCCTCTATAAGCCTTGCCTATCTTGCCTAGAGCATTTCTCATCCCACAAACAGCCTCCGTATTGATCTCTGAAGCAGCCGCGATGAGCCTCTATCAGTCTGCCAAATCTTATCACAGCCCACTGTAGAAGAGGCACAAATGAAATTCCGCCTATGTAAATGATCCAGCATAAAGGCGATATGAAACGCTCAGGTTATTCTCCCATTCTAGTTGGTAATATGGCAAGCCATTTTAACATTTAATCCTTAAAATGTTCAAGCATCTATTTTCATGCTACTTATATTTTTAGCTACTAGTATTTCTTCCATTAGGTACTACTGCTTATACATTAGGTACTAGTATCTTTATAAAAGCTACTGCTACTTGTTCATTAGATAATAGTACTTATTCATTAGATACTAGTACTTACTTAATAGATGCTTGTACTTGTAATTAGATTCTAGTACTTATTAAATAGATGCTAGTACTTATCCATAAGATACTAGTACTTATTTCAATAGTGACTATTCCATTGTTACTAATTAAAAAAAAAAAAATCTCATTCAGAAATCAGCTATTCAGTTTTGACTATGTTTTCCAGTAGTGACAAGTACATTTTTTTTAGAATAGTAGTTATTAAATAGGTACTAGTATTTATTATTTTAGATACTTGTACTTATTCATTGGATACAAGTAGCTATCAAATAGTTATCTAATAACTAATATTTATTTATTTGGTAGGTACTTGTACTTATTGTTTAGATACTAGTACCTATTATTAGATGCTAACACTAATCATTAGATACTAGTACTTCTTCATTAGATACTAGTAACTATTAAAAAGATACAATTTATTCATTACATACTAGCATTTATTCATTAGCTACTATTATTTACTCAGTAGATACTAGTACACATTATTTGGATAATAGTACTTATTTAAAATGTTAAGAATTTTTTCAGCACTTTATTGTACAGTTCTGTTCTGCATGTACATACTATGAACTTATTATATTAATTACAATAAGTCAGTAATCGGTACTAAACCTGAACCTACCCTTAAACTTAATCTTAACCCATACTTTCCCTTATACTACTCAGTACTTTCTTATAAGTGCACTGAAAGTGCATGTAAATGCACATACTGTAACATAAAGTGCAATTAGAATTTTAATTTTACTAGCATGATTTGCCATTCTGAATAGCCATTACATGAGAAAAAAAATCAGTTGTGAGGCATAAGATTTGTAATTGTTACAAGAAACAATTACAAAATAAACTAGTATATAATACATAAAAAGTAATACTTAACGAATAACAACTTCAATCTGGTAAACTGCTATAGTATCAAAAGAAAAGTAGAATTTAAAAAGTACTGGCTATGAATACTTACTAGTAATATTTAATAAGATACTAGCCACTACTGGAATAAATACTAGTCAGAACTAAATATTTGACATCTGAATGACAGATCCCTATAGAATTCAATGGCAAACATTTGAAGCGTGTAGTAACGAGAATTGTTACTAGTCACTACTGAAATAAGTATTAGTACCTAATGAATAAGTACTAGTCTCTTTTAAAAGGTACTAGTAGCTAAAGAATAAACTTTAGTACAGTACCTAAAGGAATAGATAATAGCAGCTAAAAAAAATAAGTATGAAAATAGATGCTAGTATGTTTTAAGGAATAAATATTAAAACGCCTTGCCATATCAGGAGATGGTTTAAACCGAGTCTTGCGTAAGAAAACCTTTTGTCTTGAAGTCTTACTAGCATTTCTTGAAGCCAAAAAAGCACAAATTTAGACCGATAGAGATGGTCTAACCGATATATAAAGTGTGCAGCTGCAGTTTGTGTTGTTTAGAGGCATGTGAATTACAATATTACTATTACTGAAATATTAATTTAACTAATAATGACTTGGCCTTTCTGGACCAAAAGACGTTTGCAGAAGAAACTGAATACATGAATAACTGTAGCACATCTGATGCTTTACACCTGTTCCTGAGTAAATATATGAGAGCAGACAATCTGGAGATATGAAGGCAATATTACATAACAGATGGCATCATGCAGATGATGAGTGGAACACGGAACTGTTGTTAAGGAACGCAGCTGTTGGCATTGAATAATCAATCAAACTATCAGACTGGGATGTGGAATAGCATACTAACATACTACTTTTACCATTTCTGCAGTAGATCATATTAAAGCTGTGTGCAGCATGCAAATTTTCTGTATGCATAAGATACTCTGGCATTTGCCAAAATGTGCAGAAGACACCCAGAATGCAATTCACTTAACCTTTTGTTTCCAGTGAGATGAATGAAGCCGAAGTAATAAAAAAAAAAAGCTACATTTTTTATATCAGCATTTGATGGAGGTTTTATGAAGGTAAATTTAAGTCTTTTAAAGATTTAAAATACAACTTCAAACAGATTTGCATGACTTTTTATTCATTCTGGAAGTAAAATCTTCAGAGATTTTCATAATTTATTAACAATCAATTCATTAATTAATCACTAAAATAAATTCATACATACAGACATTTAAATTCTTAACACATTTTGACCGCAATGTAAATAATAATTTTACAGAAATTAATAAATACATGTAGTTTCCTGTATTTCTAGATTGTGGTAGTTTCCTGTATTTCTAGACTGCAATTCAAGAGCATTTTAATTTTAAGCCAAGATTATTGTTTTTGTTTTTTGTTTTTTAAAGGTATAATGTACAAAATACAGATGACCCTCCTTTTTAACGGCATTTTCAATATAACTAATCATTTACATCCCTAATGCATACCATTTAACTTTTTGGAAATCATAGTATGTAATGCACTGAACTGAAGTAGTAAGCTGCTGTAGTATTGCAAGGAATTGCAAGAAACGCAAGTGCTGTTAAGTTTTGAGACAAAAAGTGAAGCAAACAATATTTTCAATGTTTTTTCATCCATAATACTTTTTTTTTGGACAGCTCGTAAGTCCTGATTAACCAAACTCCTATTTGAAATTAAGGTCAGACATTCAACCGTGGACAGATTGATTAACCCTGACAATTTATCATTGTTCTGGTGTGTGATTGCACCTCTTGTCTGTTTACATGCTTTGAAGTCAAAAGTGGAGAATTTTAAGTCAAGTTTTGAATGGGTTTAATTAATTCTTTGATGTCAAAATATCAAAACATGGCCAGTAGGTTTGCAGAGGACACAGAGAGCTCGTACGGATCAGATTCATGTTGGGTGGGCTGAAGAGGTGCTGATGTCTTTACTGATATTGTTGCGGTTAGTTTAGTAAAGATCTAACGCTGTCCTTGTTTATTCCACTGCCACGCCGTGACCTGAAGTACATTCGCAGATCGATACATCACATCAGCAACTCCAGGCTTGTGAAAGAGGTCACTTGACATGTTAATGCGATTGCAATCTGGTACGAGAGTCCTTTTCTGAGGAGGATGCTAATTTCTCAAAATGAGAGCGCTGTGACCTTTGGGTCATGCTGTAGGAGAATATATACTTTAAAATGTGGCGTTTCTGATGAGTCAGCAGATTGTACTTCTCAAGGGCATGCAGTTCTAAACTCAAAAACTGCATTTTGCAATCAAGTTATGTCAAAGCATGGATTTTTCTCATCTCGTATCTCATACAGTTCATCATCGATGGATCGTGGGGCATCTGAAGCGCGGAGGCTACGATGAGCTGGTTTGACCAGATCACCTAATTAATATTCATTAGACCTGGGAATCAACCAAATTTCAGAAACTTCCTTGGCTAAAAGTTTTTGAATTTGTTAATAAGCTGTAAAAAAATAAATAAAGTGAGTTTATGCTTAAAGCAAGAACAAATATCCATCAATAAACGTTTTTTGTGAATATTTTTTTCTGAAAAAAGGCACACATAAATGGTGAATATACATACATGACATTTAATATTTTGGCTTTCATCACTGAGTAACCCACTGATTTTTATAGGGAGTCAAAATAAAGCAATAAGCCACAAGAAGCCGTGGTTTACAGTGAATTTATAACAGCTAAGGAGCGCTGTTAGGCACGACACGAAGCGGTTATTCCATATACCTAGTAAGGTTTCACAAAATAAAACAGAACAAATAAAGTGTAATGATATTAATACAAACATTATTCTTCCGATCCTCAGAACCGATTGTGGTTCCAAATGAGTGGTTGCCAAGCAACACACACATGTAAACAAAGGTGTATGTTTGTAGAGTAATTTACAACAGCTTCGAACACAGCTCAACCAATCAGAATCAAGGACCGGAACTATCTGTTTTATAATGACAATTTTCACCTAAGATTTGGAGCCAAATTACAGAAGGAAAAAATGACTATAAAGATGACAGCATCATGGTGTTATTTTTAAACAGAGATTGGTAGGTCTATTAGTAAAATCTGTTGACTTTAGCAATAAGGTTTGTACCACAGCTATATCGCTCTCTATATATGTATATCTCATTTTTTTCTGCTCAGTATCAGAGTTTTTGACACATCTGTATCAAAAAGTTTAATATTTTCAGTAGCACATTATTGGCATAAATATGCATAGACCTACATTCAGTTTCCTCAATAATTTGTGTGAATAATTATTCTGTTTGCTCATTTCAGGTGCACAAATGTGTTTCAACTGTGTTCTCGTGTCGTGCCATCCAGTTCCCTTCAGGTAAAAAACCTCTTTGGTTTGTCATGCAGCCAATTATTGTAAATTATGAATAGCTTGTAGCTTGAAAAGCTTGGAAATCAAAGTTTCTTCCCTCTGGTTTGTTTGGGCATGAAATATCTTGCGCTTTATAAACTGAACCTCATGTATTTTGTCCTTGAGCCTTTGTATGAAATGTTTTTCCCTCTGTACTGCAAACATCAGTCCTATATATGATGAAAGTTAAGAGATACAGGTATAGCTGTGTAGAGACTGCATGGCTTGTCTAATGTTTGGGATTGTAAATACTTTATCAAAGGATGCTCAAGAGCGATTGTTGACTTACAATCTATTAATGTGGTGAAACATTTCAAGGACTGCACCTGTTATTTTCTACCAAAAAGCTCTGATATATCTTTTATTACTTGAAGAAATTGTTGAAAGAGTTGGTACATCTTCATTTTCTGTTTCATAAGACCCCTCTAAAAGTTTTCAGACATTGATTGTGAGCTGAAAAGGACGAAAACAAATCATTAAATCATAATTAAAGTACTTCATATGACTTGTGCTTTTATATAGAGTATATACATATATATATATATATATATATATATATATATATATATATATATATATATATATAAACGGTTGTGGTTCCAACAAAGTGGTTGACGAGCAACACACAAATGTAAACAAAGGTGTATGTTCGTAGAATAATTTACAGCAGCTTCGAACTTGGCTCAACCAATCAGAATCCAGGACCAGAACTGTCCTTTTTATAATGACAATTTTATGTTGCTTCTCAAGTAAATGCATCTTGATTTAAGAATCTTTAGACACTGGAAAACAAGATTAAAATACTGAGGAAGAACATCACTTTTTTGTCATGTGGTCAGAAATTACAGTAAAAGTTATTTTCTTTATTTGGTCTCAAAAAGTATTACATTTACCGCAATGTTTAAGCCTCTCATTGAAATGCTCAAGTTAATGAATAAGATGCATGGCTGATGCAAGCGTCTTTGATTATTGACAGTAACGATAAAAATCAGCGATGCTAGTGAACATCATCTGCACTTTGCAATTCTGGCCATTTTTCTAAAACAGCTTCACCGCCCCATTTATTCAGCTTTTGAGTTGAAAGCTTGTCAAAATAACACTGATTTATGGAGGCAACATTCATATCATGCCACATCTCAGATTGTGAAACAGCAGATGCGTCGGACACAATGCATAATTCATGGGAATCCCAAAAAAACTGCTCTCCCTTCAAGCAAGGTAAACATCTCTGGTTTGTGTCAATGTGTTCTTCATGTCTTCAGAAAGAGGAGAGTCTGATGTAAGAACAGGTCTTCTCAGGGGAATCATGTTACCTGTTGTATCTTCAGCTCAACACAGACTGAGAAATATGAGGAATGAAACGTGAAGCTCGAGGTCAGTGTGAGACTCGACTGCGAATGAATGCAAATGGCAAACACATTCATTGTGTTTCATCACTGATGCTACAATGACATTGTTCTGCTTCTCTTGCTAACCAGGGAGGAGTGCTGAATTGATCAAGTTTGGTTTTCAAAGCCTGACCTTACAGTCTCCGTGCTGATCTTCTTTCAGCATTCAATTCATCTGCATATTATACTATCATACCAGCCATTTTTATCTCTTTTATACATTTTAACAAAGAAATTTGAGTATCAAAGTCTCTCATTTAATTAATTTTTTATTATTTGCACATACACATGCATATCTGAGGTCAGTAAGGTTTTTTTTTATATATATATGAAAGAAATTACTTTTTTATGCAGAACTGATGCTTTAAAATGATCAATAGTGACAGTAAATACTTTTGTTACAAAAGATTATATTTTAAATAAATGCTGTTCTTTTGAACTTTCTATTCATCAAAGAATCTCCAAAAATAAAATGCATCACTGTTTCCACAAAAATATGATAAAAATATTTTCAACATTGATAATAATCAGAAATGTTTCTTGAACAGCAAATCAGGATATTAGAATGATTTCTGAAGATCATGTGACACTGAAGACTGGAGTAATGGTGCTGAAAATTCAGCTTTGCATAATTGGAATAAATTATATTTTACAATACATCCATATAAATAACAGTTCTTATAAATAGCAATAATATTTCCAAATTTTTACTGTGTTTTTGATCAAATATATGCAGCCTTGGTGATCATAAGGGACTATTTAAAAAAATCTTAGACATCATCAGACTTTTGAACAACACAGTATATTTGGATTTGGATTTTTTCTTGTGTTTTATTACTGAATTATGATTTGTGGTCTTTGTGTATATTTAACTCATCTATAGCTTTCTTTAAACTGCACAGGTGCAGCATCACGACAATGTTTCGTTTACACAGGAACTTAAACTTCAATATTATCCTTTTGCTGTCTTGCAAACGCCACTGTTTCTGCAAATCTAATTGCACATAATATAATGTGACTGTGATATATACTTCACTTGAACTGAGAAAAATCTCAGAGATGCAGTCTGGCTCATTACTTTAGCAGTAATAGATAAATGTAAATTGATACAATTGTATCCACTGACAGCATTTAGACTTTTTTGTTACTTTGTTGAATTTATTGTGACGTGATATGCTTTTCACAAGGATGCATTGATGTCAGTATCTTCTGGACTCTGGCATGCGGTGGTTGAAAATCACACAAACAGAGGTACATTTTGAAAACTCAGTGGTAACTCGTACATCACCGGAACATAAATACAGCAGCTTAAAGGAATAGTTCACCAAAAATGAGTTTGCTGAAAATGTACTCACCCTCAGGCCATCCAAGATGTATATGTTTCTTTATCAGAACAGATTTGTCAGAAGAAATTCAGCATTGCATCACTTGCTCTGTAGTGAATGGGTGCCGTCAGGATGAGAGTCCAAACAGCTGATAAAAACATCACAATAATCCACAGCACTCCAGTCCATCAGTTTACATCTGGAGAAAGATTTTTTGTTTATTGCAAGTATTCAGATAAATACAAACATGTAAGTAGTTTAAGGGGATTCATTCTGTATTTGAATGCAGTATTTATGTCTAAAATGCCACATAAGCTCGTGATTAATTCAGTTGCTGAAGGGGACTATGGGTGTATTTCCCAGCTCATTTATGCATGTGTGTATTTGAAGCACGAGTGCGTGATCGAGATCTCTTTGTTTCCCCACAAGAAGCTTTCAGAAAGCTGCAGTCGTCTCTTACAAATGGCAACCCCAGAGCAATCAGTCATCCTCAGATGAACCCGCTCTCCCTTCACTTCCTTCATGTGTTCAGAGAGTTTCTGCTCAGCTCTGTGAATTACAAAGACATAGCAGCGAGTGCAGAAGAGAAAAGACGAGGACGGTGAAAGGTTAGCAAATAGATACAGTGAATCGGCTGCTCTCTGCTGAGGTCAGCAAATCTGAGAAGGGAATGAAGTTACAGTTGAGGTACAATCGGTATGAAGAAGAATACATTAAAGGGTTCCAAGCAGGAAATAAAGGTCTGTTTTTAAAAGAGTGTGGCATTATCAATTAGTGCACTTATTTTAAGGCATTAAAATATAATGAATGTGTGGGCAGCAGCTGTATGCAGCACACAAGAGGCTAAACTTCTTTATGTGTCTTTTTGTTGTCAAATCTTTACTAATTTAAATCAGGTTAACATCAGAATAACTGTAGTCGTATCTCCAGATGAACACTTACTGGACTAACTCCGCTTTACTTGATTCTCTTTTAGAGAAATCAGTGAGTCTCAAATCTGATCATCAGGATCTTTTGAGGAGCGTTTGTTTCCAGAAGCTTTACTTTCACTGTTCCTCAGCGGAAGAATGAACTTCACAAGCCTCCAGAACATCTCACATCTTCTGAGGAGAGTTTATTTCTTCATCTCTCAATCACTGCATTATATGTTTGGATCATTTACATCTCATCTTTCTGAGACACATTACTGCAGATATAGAGTGACGATGGAAATTGAGATCATTTTATGTCAGTACCTGGTGTACTGTTATAAAGATCTCAGTTGATTTACATTACAAGCATAAGAACTGCATGACTTTTTAGCCATATTAATATCAGCATCAGCACCAAATTGCTTATTTTTGCTCTTTTTGGGCCTCTGAATGGAATCAAGCTGTTTCTTCCTTCATATTTTGACTATATCATACTATATGAGCTCATAAAAGCCTGATTATAGAAGCTTGTTTGTCACAGAACTAAAAAAAAGTAACTGCAACTTTAACTAATTTTATCAGACTTTTTCTGATTTTAATTCTGAGTTTATATCTCACAATTCTGATTTTTTTTTTCTGAATTGCAAGATCTAAATAGAAAGTCAGATAATATAATAGAAAGTCAACTAATATAATCCTCATCAATTTTATGAAAAAGCAGCATGAACACTCAACTGAACATCTTATTTAATCTTCCACAGAAGAAAGTTTCTTTCAGGGTTGGACCGACATGATGGTGAGTTTAGGCCTAAATGATGACAGAGTTATTATTTTTGGGTTAAATATTCCCTTAATAAAAGCGTGTTTATTGAACATAGTTGTCTGCAGTTCAAAAACAATAAGCCACTCGAGGCCATGTGTTAAAGTGAGTTTACCTAAATTAAAGCGTGTAGTTGTGCTGGATGTGAAGCGGATTACTGTAACAGCCTCCAGTGGCTTATTGTTTTATTAATGCAGATGTTTGGGTTTGTTCTGTGTATGCCGGAGGTGTTTTGTACCACTCACCTGCTAGCATGTGTACATTACAAACACTGTTTTCCAGACTCATCTCAGGTAATTACAGCAGACAGACAGACGTTTTTCATTTTCTGGCCACCTGTGTCTTGTCATTTAGGTTTAAACCGAGCAGGACTTAATATAGAAGCATTATAGAAATAGAAACCCGCGTTTGTCTTGTCAGGATATTTATATTAGATGTACAGTGTTGACGCGTGTCTGGCTCATTGATTTCAGTCATCATCTGATCCTGTGTTACTGAGCTGTTTAAAACAATATCCCATAATACTGTGTGTTTGTATTAGCATGATGAACTGCGCATGAGGTTAATTGTGTTTGTACAATGTTCTGCCCTTATCCGCCCCATTACTCTTAAAGATATTATATTCAGAGAGAAACACGCTTGGCATACTAACACACAGTTAATCTTTCAGCTTTTGGTTTTACTTTAGTCATCAGGGTTATCATAGTCAACCAAAACTAAAAACATTTTCGTTCCCTGAAATAAAATTAAATATATATACAGTACAGGTCAAAAGTTTGGAAACATTACTATTTTTAATGTTTTTGAAAGAAGTCTCTTCTGCTCATCAAGCCTGCATTTATTTGATCAAAAATACAGAAAAAAACAGTAATATTGTGAAATATTATTACAATTTAAAATAATTGTTTTTAAATTTATTATACTTTAAATTATCATTTATTTCTGTGATGCAAAGCTGAATTTTTAGTATCATTATCACATGATCCTTTAGAAATCATTCTAATATGATGATTCATTATCAAAGTTGGAAACAGTTCTGCTGCTTAATATTTTTTCAGAACATGTGATACTTTTTTAAGATACTTTGATGAATAAAAAAAAAAAAAGAAGCTATGTTTTTAAAATATAAATATTTTGTAATAACAATATACACTACTGGTCAGTAATTTGGGGTCAGTAATTTTTTTTCTTTCTTTTTTTTAAATAAAATCAATACTTTTATTCAGCAAGGATGTGTTAAATTGATAAAAAGTGATAGTAAAGAAAATATATTAGAATATATATTATTAGATTTTTTTTTTTTATTTTGAATAAATGCAGTTCTTTTTAACCTTTTATTCATCAAATATATTAGACAGCAGAACTGTTTCCAACACTCATAATAAATCAGAATATTAGAATGATTTCTAAATGATCATGTGATAGACTGGATGTTACATGTGACACTGAAGGCTGGAGTAATGATGCTGAAAATTCAGCTTTGCATCACAGGAATAAATTATTTTTTTTAAGTATATTCAAATAGAAAACTATTATTTTAAGTTGTAATAATATTTCACAATATTACTGTTTTTTCTGTATTTTTGATCAAATAAATATGATGAGCAGAAGAGACTTCTTTCAAAAACATTAAAAATAGTAATGTTTCCAAACTTTTGACCTGTACTGTATATATATATATATATATATATATATATATATATATATATATATATATATATATATATATATATATATATATATATATATATAATATTTCATGAATATATATTATTTCAATTATTTAATTTCTGCTAGTTGCTATGGAAAAATTCTTCCCCTTTTATTTAATTTTTAACTTGAATAAATAAATAACAAAAAAACAAATAGAAAATAAATAAAATGAATAAAACTACTTTGCAATATAAAAATAGTAAAATGACAAAAACACAAAACAAAATTATTAAAACTTTAACTAGAATGATGTAATGAACAATACAAAAATAAAAACAAATTTAAAATATTAATAAAACTGAAACAGTTTCTCAAATTATACTAAAACAGCCCTTAGTCATTTTGTTTTATTTACTATGAAAAAGTTTGTGTTGTAGAGTTTTGCAAGTATTCATTTGTGTATTTATTTTTGTTCTAAAACTATTTCAGAGAAGTCAAATGAAAAAAAGTGCAATTAAAGTAAAAAAATAAGATACACATTACAGTGATTCTGTTTAGGTTTTTATTCATTTTTATTTTAGTTTTAGTCATATTAGTACATCAAATTCAATTAAAACGACATTTTGCAACTAGCTGAAATAGTTTTTCTTAAGTTAAATATAACTTAAAAAATATATTATTTTATTTTTTTTAGTTAATGTTTATTTCAAGTTATATATATATAAATATATATGTATAACTAAAATAACCCTGGGACAGTGCAATAATAACACACATCCTCAAATGGCTTATTATTATTACGTTAGCATCATCAATATGATAAAAGTCACCAATGTTAGGTGTATTTGAACTATATAGGTTTAGAATTAATAAAGTTAAATAAAATTAGCAACTATTTCCCCAGGTAATCTAATTCATAAACCTGTAGACTGCTACCGAGTGAAGTAGCCTCGTGATTTGACGCATTTTACAGCGGCTTTGAAGGTGGCACAGAATTCAAACTCGTAGCTGTATGTTTTATAATAAAGGGTGTGAAAGATGCATCAGTGTCACACGTGGGCCACAATCACAGTCTGTTCTGGAGCCTCCCGTTGAGTTGATGGCATGTGAATGACTAGTTTGCTCTCTCGGGAAGAGCAGTGAAGCACAGCAGTGAGTCTTCCATTTCAACAGCTTCGGTCCTGGAAAGATTTCTCCCATTCATTTTCTTCATATGCACAACTGAAAGAGCTTCAATAGAGTTCCAAGCCATGAACCAAACCAAGCAGCTCCGAGATGAAGTACAACTTTGATGTAAAGTCAAAAAAAGAGTTCACTATAGATCACAGCTTGAGGTCAAACGTTTCAGAAACACAGAGCTCGAGGTCATCGACTGACATCTTGAGTTCAAGGACTGACCTCTTCGAACGATTAAAAATAAGTACAAAATCACTTCCCTAACCTTCTCTGTCACTATTTCTCTACTCACTATCTTCTCATCTCTACCTAAAAAAAACGTCGCAACTTCAAGAAGCATCTCTCGTGCAAGCAGTTGACTCAGTTTTGTTAATGCATGTTAAACTCTTAACAGCATTTTTTGATGCATCTATCAACTCAGAATACTAACTTTCTTCTCACAATCACACACACACACACACACACACACACAAAAAAAAAAAAGATTTCACAATTCTAACTTTTTTTATATAGTATAAACTTCGAATACAGGGTTAGGTTTAGGATATTGAGTACCCTTGGCTTTTCTTGCGATTCAGATCTTATACCTCACAATTCAGTTATTTTGGTTCTGCCATGAAAAATAATGAAAACACAATCTGAATTGTGTGATATATACAAAACCCTTTGATATTGACTCATAATTGTGAGATATAAACAAAAACACACAAGATATAAACTCATAATTGGGAGATGTAAACAAAAATGATGATATGAACTCATAATTGTGAGATGTAAACAAAAAAAATGAGATAAAAACATAAATCCAAAATATAAACAAAAAATTCATATGAACTCATAATTGCGAGATGTTAACAAAAACATACAAGATATGAACTCATAATTGTGAGATACAAACCAAAACATATGAGAGAAAAATTTATAAATCCGAGATATTAACAAAAATTATATGAACTCATTATTGCAAGATGTAAACAAAAAAAATGATAAAACTTATAAAATCCGAGATATAAACAAAAAATTAAGATATGAACTCATTATTCCAAGATGTAAACAAAAAAATGAGCAAAAATTATATGAACGCATGATTGCGAGATGTAAACGAAAAGATACAAGATAAAGACTCATAATTGCAAGACTCAAACAAAAAAATATGAGAAAAAAAATTATAAATCGAGATATTAACAAAAAATTATATGAACATTATTGCAAAATCTAAACAAAAACATACAAGATATAAACTCATAACTGCGAGATACAAACCAAAAACTATGAGATAAAAATGTATAAATCTGAAATATAAACAAAAAATTATGATATGAATTATGATTTTATCTAATATTTTTCACAATCTAAAAAATATTAGATAAAAACGTATAAATCCAAGATATAAACAAAAAATGATATGAACTCATTATTGCGAGATGTAAACAAAAACATACAAGATATAAACTCATAATTGCGAGATACAAACAAAAATGAGATAAAAAACATATAAATCCGAGATATAAACAAAAAATTATATGAACTCATTATTGCGAGATACAAACCAAAAAAAGAGATTAAAAAAAAAACTTATAAATCCAAGATATAAACAAAAAAATATGATATGAACTCATAAATGCGAGATTTAACCAAAAAATATAAGATATAAGATCATAGAAGATAAAGCGTTAAATAGTTTGAGTGTTAAATGATCTCGTGAGTTTTGAGGGAATATTGTCTCTGACCACACAAAGCACTCAGTGTTCTCCGTTTAGGGAAGTGAACACTTCTCCTTTGTGACATTAGAGAAGTTAACATACTAACAAGCCACTCTGACATCTGTGTGTAGTCTTTGTCACTGATCTAACCACAGCGTCTTACTCGTGTACAACAACATAAACAAGTGTAAAAACATACAGTTCACATCTGCTGATAAATCACAGGACTCTTATATCTTATTATTAAAGTATTATTTATATACTGCTATGGTTTGTATTCATATTTTGAATTGGATTTATTTAGTTTTTAAGTGTTAATTTAATTAGTTTATTTTGGGGGTAAATTTATGTTTTATGTGTTTTTATGTATTTTATACTTTAATATTTTATTCATTTTTTATTTTAGTTTTTATTTGTTTCCAGCTAATAATTTTTTACTTAATTTAACTTAAACATATTCCAAAGCAAAATTTTACATTTTCACATATTTTAAGTTTTATTTATTAATCTAATATTTATATTTTATTTTACTTAAGCTTTATTTCAGTCAATTAATTTTTTAATAATGTTATTTCTAGTTCACAATTAAAACCCAGATAGTAAGTTTAAACTTGTATGCAAAATTGTATTAAATTAAAATTAATTAAATTAAATAACAAATGTGTTTAACAAAAATGTCTTAATGGTTGTAGTTTTTTGATAATAACCCTAATAGAAAGTAAAAGCTAGAATTCAAAAATGATGACTAAATTTTTTAATAGATGTATGTTTTATTAACAATAATAACCCTAATAGTAAGTGTAAACTAGTATGCAAAATTTATTTCAGCTTTATTTCAGTTAACAAAAATGGCTTAACAGTTTATGTTTTAGTTGTCAATAATAGTCTTAATAGTAAGTAAAAACTAGAATTTAAAAATAATAGCTACATTTTTTAATAGGTTTATGTTTAGTTACTGATAATAACCCTGATAGTAAGTGTAAACTAGTATGCAAAATTTATTTCATCTTTATTTTAATTAACAAAAATGTATTAATAGTTTTAGTTTTAGTTATCAATAATGATCCTGTAAGTAAAAACTAGAATACAAAAATGATAACTGAATTTTTTAATAGTTTTATATTTAGTTAACGATAATAACCCTAATAGTACAGTAAGTGTAAACTAGTATGCAAAATTTATTACAGCTTTATTTCAATAAACGAAAATGTCTTAATAGTTTTAGTTTTAGTTATCAATAATGATCCTGATAGTAAATAAAAACTAGAATTCAAAAATGATAAAACTAAATTTGATAAAACTGCATTTTTTTAATAGTTTTATTTTTAGTTAATGATAATAACCCTAATAGTAAATGTAAACTAGTATGCAAAATTTATTACAGCTTTATTTCAGTTAACAAAAATGTCTTAATAGTTTTAGTTAACTATAATAACATGATAATATGATATGATGATAATTTAAAGCTGGAATGCAACAGACAGTGGGTTTTCCTGAACAGTATTTGAGAAGTATACGTGACAGTGCGGTCTGCCATTAGTAAAGATCAAGATAAAGTAGAGATGGCCCTTAATGTGTGTGGAGGTCCACCTCTCTCACAATCTTATCTCTGCTGTTGTTGGTGCTGTTTGTCTCAGTGAATCCTCCTGACAGTGAACAGGACGGGTGATTTATACTCTCTGTGCGAGCGTCTACACTCAAGAGGTTTCGGTTGATGGAGCTAAATCCTCCGGGACGCCTTCAAGGTGTGTTTTGCTTATTGAATTATGCAGCAATGATCCAGATTTTCACCACGGTATTGATCTCCCCTGTCCCCTGATGGAAAACATGCCATAACAGCCCGCGGCTGACATCACGTCGAGTGGGTTTAAAGCGTTTTTTTTTGTCTGTAGAGACGCTCCGGCTGGACTTCACTGATGTTCACTGACAAATGAAGTCCTGCGGCTGTTTGTCTGAGTTCATGTTGTCATTGTCTCTAGACTCCGAAGAGTCTCTGAAGACTGAAGATGCTGACACTGATGATGATTCATGCATCTGCTGCACATGCATGTGTTTCTCCATTCGGTCCGAATGACTTACTGTAGGACCAGCAGTGTTGGGTTGTGATCAAGACTCATGACTGATAACCCAAACGCATTGCATTTTGTATCTTTTCATTGCATTGCATTGCATTTCTTTTTGGAAAGAAAGAAAGTTGTTTTATGTAGGAAACTATTTATGTCCTCAAAAGCTGATTGGAATCTTTTCAGAGGGATTTTATTTTATTTTATTTTATTTTATTTTATTTTATTTTATTTTATTTTATTTTATTTTATTTTATTTTATTTTATTTTTATTTTTATTTTTATTTTTATTTTTATTTTTATTTTTTTGCATTGCATTGCATTTCTGTAAGAAACATGTAGGACGAAATGAACTTTTGTTTTTATGGGCAATAATGAGCTTGAAAATCAATTCCAGTGGCCACGTTTTACCTTTTATGAAGTCCTTTTATGTAAAACGTGTATTTGTCAAATATTTCCATTAAAGTTGATTAGAATCTTTTTTTTTTTTTTCAGAGCTTTTTTCAGTGCTTTATTTTTTATTTTATTTTATTTTTGTATTATTAATTTTGCATTGCATTGCATTTCTTTTCAGAAAGATATGCTGTTGTTAGAAACGAGGAAGAAGAAAAAATGTAGGAAGAAATTATGGGCAGTAATTTCCCTGAAACTCAATTCTAAGGGCCAAATTTGACCTTTTATAAGGGCATTTAATGCAAATTATATTTTATTTTATTTTTTGTGTTTTAAAATGCTTCATACAACAAATTTAACACATTTTGCCCCTGCGTTTTAAATATCTGTGCAATTTTTGACATTTTTGGTGGCATTGTTAATCCCATCTTAAAATTTATGACAAATTCTGTAGAAAACTGCAGGATATATACAGTAAAAAGGTCAAAGCTAATAAATAATAGTGAAATTGCCATTTTTAGTTGAACTGCAATGCTTTAATGCTCTCATGCATCTACATCTAGATGTGTTTTTAGGAATAAAAAGCACATTTAAATCATCATAATATTGAAAGTGTTGCTTAATTTTTAATCGCTATCAATATGATTGCAAATATATCATGCATTTTTGATGCACAGCCCAACTCTATATCTATGCCACAGCAGATACTTTAAGGATTCAATCGTTTCTAAAGAAAGTACAGAATAAGTTGCGAGAGGCTTCTGAGGCGAGCTGTGTTTGATCGTGCCGCTCTGCAGCTTCTGGGCTCTGGGTTTGAGATCAGTGAGATTTTGACATTGTTTAAAAGCTTTGCCACAGAAGATCTTAAGTGACTTGAAAGTTACGAGCGCTTTTACCTTGTTTTCTCTTTGTGTTCAGAAGTTTCCCTCGCTGAATTCCCCGAGGCTATCCTCCTGTCTGTGTGGTTCGTTCGGTATCTGAAGCAGCGTTTCACTGAATGTTTTGATCATTTCTCGTACCCTGAAGGGTAACCATTTCACAGTCTTGCATTTAATGCATCCATCTCGCCTTTTCTCAGTCTAGCAGCGGTATTTCAATATATCAAAGTCTTTTAGCACCTGGATAATTGTCTTTTTTTGCATTTTACAGAAGCTGTTGTTATCCGACATGCTTTCAGTGACACCATAGTAAATAGTTAAGGAAAATGTCATGGCAAATGGAATTTAGAAAACTTTTCTCAAGGTCAGTGATTCGATGTGTCAGCGCAGAGACTAAATTGATCCAAGTGTGATCTGCTTCTCTGTTTCTACCACAGGACTTGCATCTCGAGGCAACTAGGAATTACACAAGCTTCAGTCTGGATCCAACTCTTCATAAAATCATTGCAGTTAATAGTGTTCACCGTCTGTTTGATTACATGTAATGTGTAACTAACTGCATGCTTCATACTGTACATTTCTGCCATAGTCACCGCTAACTACTCCTAAATGCAATGTAGAAACTTAATATTTTTTGTAAAGCTGCTTTGCAACGATTGGTATCGTGAAAAGCGTTGTACAAATAAACTTGAATTGAATTGAATTGATCAAGCTGCCTGGATTATCCTGCAGGAAATGAAGAATCCCATGACATTTCAGTGAGATCTCTATTGTTTCTCTCAGACAGCAGTGAGACTGAGTTCAGAGCAAAAGGAGACTCTCTTTAGTATCCTTTAGATATTTAAATGACATTGTTAATCAACTCAAACCAACTGGTTGAGCCTTATAATTTGCTCATGGTTATTTAAACAAGTATTCAATGTAGTGACACTTTTAAATTTGAAAAACGGTTTAATCCAAATGGATGGAAATTTTATATGCAACTCGCATACATAAATTTAGACCTTAATATTTTTATATGCCTATCTCTGTGTCATATATATTTCCTTATTATATGTATGTATTTTATATAAATATATATAAAAAATGTATAACAAATAAATAGACTAAAATGTTAAAATGCAAACAAAAAAATAAAGGATTTAGAATAAGAATTCAGAATAAAACTGTTACGCTACTGTGCCGGAAGGAACATGGAGTTGAGAATAATCGAGAGAGTCTTTATTAATCCAACACAGGGGTAAATCCAACATGGAACACAGGAGGAAGACACACGTACTGACTTGTAGACCCGACAAAACTAAACTGAAAGGACATTGCTTACAAGGGAGTAAAGAGACACACCTGGGAACTAATCAACAATCATGGGAGACAAAAACTGGGTCACAGAGAACATGGGGAATGGAACACATGAGGGGAAAACACAACATAATGAGTCCAGGGGTGTGACATTACTCCCCCCTCCCGGAAGGTGCGATCTCGCACCATAGCAACAACAGAGGGAGGCGTGGGTGGGAACTTGGGAGGAGGTTCCGGTGGAGGACGGACTCCCGGGTGGGGGCCAGCAGACAGAGACCACAGATGAAGGAGCCAGGGAGGAGACAGGAGGGACCTGGAGCAGGAGGAGCCCAGCAGGACCCAGGCCACAGCCATAACAGCCCAAGGTGGAGCCGATGGTGGGAGGAGCCATGGAGGAGGAGGGGACGCTGGAGGATGGCAGTCCCGCGGAGCTTGCACCGCAATGATGGTGGGCTGAGGGCGAGCAGAGGGGCTGCCAGACGACAGCGGTGGAGGAGGCAGGAGCAGGTGGGAATGCGGGCATTTTCGAGAAGCGGCCACAGGAGGGCACATTCTAGGAGCAGGCACTGGAGGACACTTTCTAGGAGCAGGCACTGGAGGACACATTCTAGGAACTGGTACTGGAGGACACTTTCTAGAAACAGACACTGGAGCGAGCTCTGGGGCTGGGGCCCTTCCTGGGCTTAACTCGGGAACAGGAGCCCATCCTGGACTTAACTCGGGAACAGGCACTGGAGAATTGGAAGCATCCTCAGGGCTGGACAAGGGAACCAAGGACGAAGGAGGGCTGGACGGGACCAGCGGAGACATCGGAGATAGGAGAGTGGGCAGTTCATCCTCCAGTTAAGATTCCCAGTCTATAAGATACTCCTAATTTTGGCACTTTTGGCACTACATAGTTCGCTCACCCTCAGCCGCAATGCATGGGGCGGAGCTCCACTCCGCCATCACAACGTCCATGGCTCTCTCCCTTGCGGTGGGCACTGTAGCCGGCTCTCGCACCTGGTCTGACCGGTTGGGCTCTGGCTCTCCGTCATCAGTGGGCTCGGGCATGCGCTCCGCACATCGGGGAGATGGTGGGCTGGGCTCTGGGTCCGGAGTGGATCTGGCAGGATCCTCCATCAGGCAGACAGTGAGATGTGACCCCTCTCTTGCCAGAGTCCACTCCACGAATGCGGTGAATTCCTTCCTAGGACCATCTTTGGACGACAATGCTCTGCACTCGGTGTTCAGGCTGGCTTTATAGAACGCGCAGAGCGCATCGTCCGGGTAGCTGGTGATGTTAGCTAGCAGTAGGAAACTGTCTCGTATGGTCCTCGAGAGAACGTCCTTCAGGAGGAGGAGGAATTTGGGGCAAAAGAGGGGATCAATGGACACAACACTATGGAAAAAAAGGACTGAGGAAAACCGGAAAACAAACGGAGGGGAGTCACGCAATTTTTAAACTGTTTTTTTTTTCGTGGTCGGGTCTTATGTCACGCTACTGTGCCGGAAGGAACACGGAGTCGAGAATAATCGAGAGAGTCTTTATTAATCCAACACAGGGGTAAATCCAACATGGAACACAGGAGGAAGACACACGTACTGACTTGTAGACCCGACCAAACTAAACTGAAAGGACATTGCTTATAAAGACAGGCTAACAAGGGAGTAAGGAGACACGCCTGGGAACTAATCAACAATCATGGAAGACAGAAACTGGGTCACAGAGAACATGGGGAATGGAACACATGAGGGGAAAACACAACATAATGAGTCCAGGGGTGTGACAAAGACATTAATATGTGCTTTTTAAGTAGTAATAAACAGCCAATATCCCTGTAATAGTCATGTTAATAACCATCTAGTTAATATTGAGAATTAGACACTAAAATGTTACCAATATTCTTATTAACTCACCAAAGTATTTAAAGGGAGAAGGCTACGTAAAAAGCATGCATTTTAAGGTTAGACTTTAAATTTTGATGTTAAATCCACTATTTAATTATATCGTATAAATATTCTACAGTCTATACTCAGTATTAAGTTCAGTTACATAAGAAGTAACTGTAATTAAATTACACAAACGCTGCTTTATCAGGCATTACAGGCATGATGAAATGGAAATTAAGTCGAATTTACTTGAATTTTTTTTGAAAGTAAATAAAAATTATCTCATTTCACATTTTTATTTAGTTTTAAGTTGTTTAAATAATAAACTAAAACTGAAATAAATTTAAAAAAATGTCAAAAAAACTAAAACTATGTAGAGAATAAACAATTAGTAAAATGAATAAATGAATAAAACCTAATGAAAATGGCAAAAAAACTCCCAAAATCTTAACTAAATTTATGAAAACAGAAAAAAAAATATTAGACAGACAGACAGACAGACAGACAGACAGACGGATAGATAGATAGATAGGACTTACGTACTGATATATTATTGCTAAATATTGTTTAACAATTGATATAAAGAATAATTGTTTGTTTATATATATGTATAAACACACTCATTACAGAAATTGTACATTTTTAACAATTTTTAACTTTTAACTTTTACATTTTTTTGATTGAGTACAAAAATGATGTCACAGAAAAATAGGCTTCTTGTTCTTGAAGCAAAATACAAAAAAATAAAAGATTTCGAAGTGACCTCATTTCAAGTCCACAGTATCAGATCTCATCGCAGCATATTATCTTTCCTTCTTTTCTTATTTGTAGATATAAGGTAAAATGTGTATTGCATAGTTGCAGAAATAATGCACACACTCTTCCTCTGGTCAGACACACATAACCTGGCAAAACCCATATAATAACAACATGCTATTAAACTAACAGGTTGTAATTCCAGTGCTTTGCGGAAATGACACACTTGACCTCCAGACCTGATGTTTTGAGCTGATTTTCATAAGACACAGCTTCAGTCGTGACTGAGACCAGGCTCCAGGTGTGTTTGTGTGAGCTGTGTTTGATGCACGGATCAACTGTGACTTGACTGTGACTGTGGCGGTGCGTTGGAGGAAAGTCAGCGATGGTTTCTGAGGAGCTCATATCTCCGTCTCCTCCAGCGCTCGATGACTTCAAAGCTGCGTCTGAGTCAGGACACAGTCGCTTTGAATCGTCTCAGTGAGGCGAGGGAAGATGATCCACAGCCTGCAGATCAAACTCAGACGCACCTGGTCTGAAGTCAGCACACAAATTAAGGTTTTGTGTCGTCTGGATGCTTATGTTGCCGGTCTGGAGTTTACAATGCACTTAAATTAAATATGCAATTAAAAACATGCAACATCTAGTTTAGAATGTGTCTCTTTTTATTGTTATGCAGTTAAAATAGTGCAATATGCTTCTGTGAGCTCATGTCTGCTGAATAGTGGACCAGGGTTATTATCGATAAATTAAACTAAAACCATTGAAAACTATTTTGTTTCTTGAAATAAAACATGGATGGTCCCAAAATACCACTAGTGCATTAAACATGAAAATCATGAAAAAAAAATAGTATATAGTAGGAGCAATATATAGTAAATATTAAGCCACAAAATCAGCATGTTAGAATGATTTCTGAAAAATCATGTGACACTTGAATTTTACTTTGCAGTTTAACTAAGATAATTATTTTACATCATAATAATAAATGAGGGCCTTTTTATTGTTCTATAAAATTTGAATTGAGGTAATTAATCGTCATAATGTCATAAGAGGCTTACATTTTGTTGAATTCCTTTAAGCCTTAGGAAAACTCTTGTATTTGAATGTTTTATTTGTGTGTGTTTGCGTGCGTGCGTGCATGTGTGTGTGTGTGTGTGTGTGTGTGCGTGTGCGTGCATGTGCGTGCGTGTGCGTGCATGCATGTGTGTGTGTGTGTGTGTGTTATTAGTAAATGAAGAAACTTGGATCTGTTCTGGTTGCATTTTTTTTTTAAGTCTGTTACCCTTGTGGCCGTTGAAGATGGATGTATTGTAAACATCCACACTATCTGTTTGAGATTAAAGCTTATAGTGATTTTTTTATGGAATAGCTTGCAGAAAATGTCTGCCTGACAGATCTCAGTGAAAAAGGTGTCATAAGAAATCACGTGTCTCTGTGACAGAACTCAACTCAACAGCAAATAAGAACTGGAATGACTAGACATGTCTTTCAATGGTCTAAAGCCTGAAACATACACTAGTATGTGAGCACAAATGTTTCTTGCTTTCTTACATTGTTGTGTTCTGAAAGCACTTGTTGCATCAGTATGGCGTACACGGTTTGCTAGGTTTTCATTTCCTGGGTTTGATAGGATTGCTGTTCCAAAATCACATTACAATGGAAAATATAAAAATAAAAAAGTTAAACAAAATATTAATAAAAGTAGTATCTCACTATGACACTAAAATACCACTCTTTGTCATATTTTTATTTTGGTGGCTTAATGTTAGGGTTATTCTGCATGTAAACAAAAAAGGTTTCAGATTTATTTAAATATATATCTATATATATCTATCTATATATATATATATATATATATATATATATATATATATATATATATATATATATATATACACTGTATATACAGTACAGGTCAAAAGTTTGGAAACATTACTATTTTTAATGTTTTTGAAAGAAGTCTCTTCTGCTCATCAAGCCTGCATTTATTTGATCAAAAATACAGAAAAAACAGTAATATTGTGAAATATTATTACAACTTAAAATAATAGTTTTCTATTTGAATATACTTTAAACAAATAATTTATTCCTGTGATGCAAAGCTGAATTTTCAGCATCATTACTCCAGCCTTCAGTGTCACATGTAACATCCAGTCTATCACATGATCATTTAGAAATCATTCTAATATTCTGATTTATTATGAGTGTTGGAAACAGTTCTGCTGTCTAATATATTTGATGAATAAAAGGTTAAAAAGAACTGCATTTATTCAAAATTAAAAAAAAAAATTCTAATAATATATATTCTAATAATATATTTTCTTTACTATCACTTTTTATCAATTTAACACATCCTTGCTGAATAAAAGTATTGATTTTATTTAAAAAAAAGAAAGAAAAAAAAAAAACACTGACCCCAAATTACTGACCAGTAGTGTATATTGTTATTACAAAATATTTATATTTTAAAAACATAGCTTCTTTTTTTTTTCTTCTTTTTTTACTTTTTATTTATCAAAGTATCCTAAAAAAGTATCACATGTTCTGAAAAAATATTAAGCAGCAGAACTGTTTCCAACTTTGATAATGAATCATCATATTAGAATGATTTCTAAAGGATCATGTGATAATGATCCTAAAAATTCAGCTTTGCATCACAGAAATAAATGATAATTTAAAGTATAATCAATTTAAAAACAATTATTTTAAATTGTAATAATATATCACAATATTACATTTTTTTTCTGTCTTTTTGATCAAATAAATGCAGGCTTGATGAGCAGAAGAAACTTCTTTCAAAAACATTAAAAATAGTAATGTTTCCAAACTTTTGACCTGTACTGTATATACAGTGTATATATATATATTAAAATCATTTGGATTATTTAAAATAAATTAATAAATAAAACATCTGATTACTGATATTTAATATATTGATTATTATTATTAAAACATCTATTATTTTAATAAAAAAAACTAAACTATTATTTTTAATAATAGACTTGCTTTTAATTAAGGGATTCGTCTTTAGAAAACCATATTTTTTAAAAAAAACTTTTAGTTCTTCCCCTTTTTTTATGTGTAAATAAGTAAATAAGTCCTGTCCATTAATAGACATGCAAATATATCTAATTCTAGACCAACATGTGCTCAAAATGCACAGATCAAGAGGGTCAAAGCCTAATAATGTGCATTTTTTTAATTGAAATTAAAGTGCACCATTTGTTTGCTTTAGTTTGTTGGTCACAGTTTCTGTTCCACATGATGTCATGCAGTAAAATGATTATGTTTAGCGTCATTACAGGTAATATAGTACAGCACATGCCAGCTGAATCTACCCACATCCCGCCCAAAGGCGTGCTTCGTTTCTCCCGCACCTTTCTGAGAAGTGCTTCATTTCCAGTTTCAGTTTTTCAACAGATAAAACCTGAAATTCGAGATGTCTGTGTGGTGAGGTACCTCTATAGACGCCCCTAATGGGTGGAGGCCAACAGCAGAAAACAGGAAGGTGTTGATAAGACGCTCCAAAGTTCACAGGCACACCTGAGGAGCGCTAGATGGACAACCGGGGACGACTCTGTCACTTCACAAATGACAACGATTGAAGAATGTCCCACCGAATGACTTAATATGATTTTTCTCATTTGTGGATATGAGATTTCTAGGAAGCGTCTCATGGAAATAATGAGAGGACTGTGTCTTTGACCATTGGATCTTTATTGGAAGCTTCTCAATTGGAGATATTTTCACTCGTCTGGATATGTGGCCTCTGAGAGTGACTGTTTTCTTGCTTTGCTTTACAGGTGAGTAATAAGAATCCACGTACAGGTGCATCTCAATAAATTAGAATGTTGTGGAAAAGTTCATTTATTTCAGTAATTCAACTCAAATTGTGAAACTCATGTATTAAATAAATTCAATGCTCACAGACTGAAGTAGTTTAAGTCTTTGGTTCTTTTAATTGTGATGATTTTGTCTCACATTTAACAATTTTTTTTTTTTTTTATTCTTTTAATTGTGATGATTTTGTCTCACATTTAAAAAAAAATATTCGATTTTTAATTTATTTATTATTTATTTTATTTTTATTCTTTCAATTTTGTAAATTTTTATTATATATATTTTTTTAACGACAATGAAATTTGCTTTTTTCCTTGTGTGTGTGTTTTTTTAAACTGTTCAGAAACTGTAGGCCATAAATATTTTTCTTACTGACCACAAAACTGTATTTTCCATTGTATTTCTTTAAAAATCATATGTTATTTATATATTTGTAAAAACTAAAAGTATTTAAACAATAAAGTTTTACTTAATTTTTTTTTAATGATTTATTATTATTATTATTATTATTATTATTATTATTATTATTATTATTATTATTATTATTATTATTATTATTATTAATTCAATCAAAATTACAATAGAATATGTGTTTGTGACAATCAGGTTATTATAATTAATTTAAACATTTAAAACATTGAATGAGGCATTTATTGAATGAATGAATAAAACATAAAAGAATTTCAATCAATATAAATAAAATATAATGAAATTAAATAAAACAGATAGCTGCCAAGGCACCATTTCTCATTTTTATTTTAACTTGATAACTAAAATAATATTAAACTACATTAATGACTAAAATAAAATAAAAAACTGAAATAAAAAAGTAATAAAATATATAGACATGTAAATATTATAAAAAGACAAAAGTGACTAAACCTCAAAATTAAAATGAACAGAGAATATAAAAATAAAAATGATTTAAAATTATTAATAAAAACTGTAAACGTATCTCAATGACACTAAAGTGCAATTTGAGTCAAATTGTAATTTTGGTGACTGAATTTGAATATTCTGCATGTGAGAACCTTTTTCTGTAAACAAAAAGACTTGCAGATAAACTTTAGATAGAGATAGAGTTTATAGAAGGCTTCAGTATGTGATTTGCATGTCATGTCTGGTCGCAGATACGATCACGGATAAACTACTTCAGTTTACACCTTGTATTAATTTTCTGTTTCTACTCAAAATACGCTCCACCTGGCGAGTTTTATTTACCCATTAAAACCTATTTTATTCAGATTTGCTGTGAGTGTTACTTTTCACTATCTCTTTACACGAGCAACACTTTCTGCAAAATCCTGCTGGTGTATCTGGAGCCGTTCAGTTTTCCTCAAGGAAAATCCAAACATGCAGAGATTATTCATCCAGGCTCATAATCGATGGAGAACCATGTGGATCATCATCTCGCTGTTAGATGCTCGTCAAACTCTGTCCATCGACCGCTGAAACTAGAAAAGGAAAGTTGGTTGAGAAGCAAGTTTGAAAACGCCCTGAGCTTTACAGGTTTTATATATAGTTATTGATTGTTGTCAAACATCCTAAAGAACTTGAGAGTGTTTGTGGACGCTGTTTCCTCTGCTGGTAGTGTTTCAAACGATCATCTGAAGAGTCAAGCACTTGAAGCTCAAAGACGGCATCGTTTTTCAACAGAGGAGCTTCTGTCTGTGTATGTTTTAGTGTTATAAAATAGTGACGTGCATTCTTGGTGAAAGTTACTTTTAAAAGTAATGCATTACAATATTGCATTACTCCCTTAAAAAAAGTTACTTTTTTAGTTACTTTTTATGGAAAGCAATGCGTTACGTTACTTTTTCTCATCTGGGCAGGGCTTGCTAATTTGTTTTTAATATAAAAATTAATATTTTTGGCAAATGTAAAGGCACTTTTGCACCAAAAGTGGAATGAATAACCCTCAGTCATGCAGGATTGCATGAAGCATAGCATGCAGGAGAAGAAAGTTCAACACTCTGCAGCAATAAAAAAAAGAAAGAAAGAAAAATAAATGTTTATCTTAAAGTCATTTTTGCTTATTAATATGGTTGAATTGGATCATCGAAGGACGGTAGTAAAGATATCGGTTAATAAAATGTGATTAAATGCATAAAAAGATATTTGTGTTATTTAATACATTTAATTATTGCAGGTTTGCATTCATTTTGAGGAATACTGAATCTGTTTTTGTGCGAGTGAAATATGTAAATGCACAGTGATGTTTAGTCTAGAACTACATTCACATCATGTTCACTCAGAAAATACATGGGGACAGGAGAGCTGTCAGTCAATAAATGGGAAAGCAAAGTAACTTGCGTTACTTATTTGAAAAAGTAATTCAGATATTTTATTGTAAATTAAAAAGTAATGTTAGTTACTTGAAAAAAGTAATCTGATTACAAAACTCGCGATACTTGTGTTACCCCCCATGATTCTTTACACAGGAAACAGAAATGATTAGTTCACCTCTGGAGTCTTCATTTGTATTTGTCATGTGACGTGACAGCAGTATTGGATACAGAAATGAATTAATAGTTCCCAACCTTCCTTACAAACACGTTTATGTGATGTGTTTCTGGTATCAAACTGTAGCTTTTTTATTTCTTACAATTTATTAGCGAATTTCTGTCATGATGGTTAACACTGAATGTAGTAATAAAGAGGCTTTAAACTTTATCCAAATGATGAGGAAAAATCACTTTGATAAACCAAAGATACCTAGGCTACATATAATAACAGCAAACAGTTAATAATATGTAATGTTTGTGTTTGCTGTAAGATAGCCTGAAACAGTGAATAAATCGTTTCTGTTTCTCATAATTAAATTTGTCTGTGGTTGCATTATAAGTTTATTGCAGTCTTATTCGAAACGTTGCATATGTATTGTGGAACTTGGCTATAAACACATAACCTTATAATTATATTCTGCTGAAATGATTTGTTCATTTTGATCAATGATTCAAAGATCCAAGTCAGTAGAATGATCCGATGTTCCCATCATTATTATAAAACGGTTAGTTCCAGTCCTTGATTCTGATTGGTCAGCAGGTGTGTTGTATTCATGGTAAAGCTGGGCTATGACCGCTTCACCCAACGGTTCTGTGTATCTCTGCGCAACATCCGTAGCAACATAAACAATACTGAATATTACTGTGTTTATTCGTTTCTGTTTCACATATGTTACTGTATGTCCATCAGTTTACACTGTAATGATGCCTCCACACTCGCCAATCGCTCTGCTCTAAACTAAAAGGCGGGAAACAGACGTTTTCTCATGCTGTGAGATTAGCAGCTGTGTTTGATCATTAGCCGCTATAGCAATATAACGAGCAGAATTACAACGTACAGTAAAACTGTTTGCACTACAAACAAGTGTTTATGTTAAGATAAAACATGAAATAATATGGTAAGACACACCAATTTGCGATATCAAGCAGCAGAAGGAGCGGTTTTGTACAGCTAAAAATAGCTGGAAGCGAATGAGACCGGAAGCATTTTACATTTTTACAAGAATAAGGTGGATATGGTGTTAAAAAATAAACACATTGTGGATGAGAACAGTTCCTTTTCTGTGTTTTTATTTGAGATGGAAAAGATGAGGAATGTTACACCTGAACATTCTCTTACCATTTACTGTTACTGTCAGGAACTATTTTTTTTTTTTTTTTGCGGAAGGGAGGCATTTATTGAATTTACTTTAAAAAAATGTACATGTCAATACGTACATTTTTGGGTATAATAATTGTATTGTGTGGTAACCGTTTTATAAAAGCAATAATTGGTACTCATGGCATGCTGTATTGTGAGTAAGTCTTGCCTTGAGTATCTTATTGCTTACTGTTGTAACTGCGTCAGCTGTGGAGTATCAATCAAAAAAACGACCTGAGGGACAAAGTGTCCTCTTTGCTTTTAGACAAAAGACATTCAGACCAGAACATCATTAGTTGTTTTATATATAACTGAGATGGTCACAACACAATGGAAGATGTTCACAGACCTCTAAAACCATCTCGACTTTATTGTTCTGTCTTGCAGGTTGCTGGGGTCAGAGCTGTAATCGCACAAAGGCCTATTTTGAGTCCAGGAATTTCTTCAGCGTCCTCCATTGGGATCCTGTTGATGTTCCGGGTCAAACGCTTCTTTACAGCGTCCAGTACAACCTGTGAGTGACAGAGACAAGAGCAAAACAGGCCTGGACCTCTGCTTTCCCTCCCCCACCCCTTTTTTCCATTTATAGCATGCTAGGTACAATTGCACAGATAAAGAGATTTTTAAATATATTATCATATTAGAAGTGCATTGTTATTATTACATATATCATGTAAATACATTAATCTCTATTAATATACATAGAAAGAGACCACTGATGCATGAATATATATTATTAAAATGTCAAATATAAAAACATTTTAACATATATTAAAAAGCTAATTTAATAAATATATTATAAATATATTGTACTAAATTATATATGATAAAATACAATAATGCAATCATTATGTGTGTGTGTGTGTGTGTGTGTGTGTGTGTGTGTGTGTGTGTGTGTGTGTGTAAACAAAAGACTATATTGTGATAAAATTACAGACATACATTTTTTCACATCATTATATTACATTTTGGTACAGTAACACTGCTGAACACTACTGAGATGAATTAATAGGGGTTTGACACAGTCCTTTGAATTAATGGGAGCAATTTATTGTAAGAAAAACACAAGCACTGAAGTTGAAGAAAATGCACACATTCTACACAGTATATTGCCTCTGACTTTCCTTCTCTTTATGCAGTATATTTCCATTCTTCCAGTACCTGTTTTTAATGCAAATATCATGCTTATGCCTCTGCTCACATGGCATTATCATTTAAAAAACACCTGAAATAATCTGTAGTGTTTTAAAAATATAAGAAATGATTTGGCCGTGGGTTTAATGCTTCCCTGTCAGTCCTTACTGTGAAGTCTGTGACTCGTGACTTTGATGAAGGACGCGCTGTGGTCAGCCGGCTGTGAATCTCTGAACTGCAATTAGAAACGGAGCAGAAAGAAGCTGCGTCTGCGAAATGTTGCCGGCCCTTTCTGGCCTTGGCACCGAATCTTCTGCACCAGTCAGAGTTACGCTGTACAGAGAAACTGATGGGGAAAAATAAATGTGATGGGAACGGATTGAGCAGCAGTGCATGCTGGGAGGGTCAGTGGGGCAGACAGCAGATGACGGGATGAGAGAAGAAAGCTTCAGAAGCTCCAGATAATCCCACATCAGTCCAACCTCTCCACCCATATTGGAGCTTTTGAGCTTTGAATGGTTTTCATATGCTTTTCGTTTCTTATTTTTGCTCCGTAATACAGTAGTAGATATATGATTACAGCAAAATAGTTCGGTGCATTAATCCATCGTTATCTGCTTTTTAATATAATTTATGATCAAAGATATACATCATATATTGAAGAATATATATATAAAAAATAATTTTTATAGAATACTTATATAAATAAAATTCATGTTATAATTAGTTTTTATATATATATTCTTTTTTATAATATTTTATAGTTATACATTTTTCATTTATTTTTATATAAATAATATTTATGTTAATTTTAATCATAATTTTAAAATTAATTTAATTAAAAATTATTTGTACTAAACTTATCTTTTTATATAAAATATTTAAATTTTTAATATTTTTTTTTCTAGAAGTGCATTTTTATATTTGCTAGAAATATGCTTTTCTTCATTTTAATTAAAAAAAATTGTATTAACTGACATTTTTTACATGTAATTTAACAAGTTCAACAAATACACTTTTTCCACATTAAGGTCGTTGCACTGAGAATTTGCATTTATTCACCTCATGACTTAATGTATTTATAACTTGAGTTGTTCCAAAGATAGCAATGAGCATGCAATATCAGATATAGTACATGATGTAACACGTGATAAGACATATGCACACAGTAAACAGGGTGTGTAATGATGTACCAGGCAAAGAGCAGGAGAACTAGTTTAGGCTAAATAGAATCTGGTTAGTCTTGTTAGTTTAAAAGAGTTTCTGTTTGCACTCTCTGCGACTATGATTAAACAAGATCTGCATTAAATGGGTGCTGATTCATTTCCTGCAAAGACTGTGTTTGTGTCTGTCACGTGCAGCTTTATAGAATGTAAGTGAGTATCTGCTGTCGTTCTTCTGACTGAAGTCTGTTCTGTTGCAGTTATGGAAACCCGTATGAACCAGTGGCATGGTGTCAGAACATCTCCACTCCTGTTTGTGACATGACGGATGTGATGACCCATGTGATGAGTGATGTGACCTCTAAATATCATGCCAAGGTCACCGCCGGTGGACGGTGCTTGGGAGAGGTGAACTTCACTCCGTTTTGGGAAAGTGAGTTATTTTGGACTTTCATTCTTCAGCTCAAATTATGTTTGTGGTCAAGCTAAAGTGATAGTTCACCAAAAATGAAAACATGCTCTTAATTAACTCACGCTCAGGCCAACTATACAAAATGTAGGCAAATTGTTTTCTTCAATAAAGAAGATTTTTAGCTGAAACCGTGATCATTGGTGATTCATAAAATGCAACACAAAATTAATCCCTGTGGCTCCTATTGAGGTCTTATGAAGTGAAACAATCAGTCTGTGCAAGAAACTAAACATTATTTACATCATTGTAATCCAGAGCCTTACTGTAGGTAAACAGTCTGAAGTGATGTCTGGTTCACGAATAAATCATTCTGGCCTCGTACACACTGCAGCTAAATTCGGTTTTCAGTTCACCTTTTACTCCTTAATCGCATTCTGTACACACATAATTCACTAAAATACGGGAGTGACAACCGCATTAACTCACGAAAAATACAGGTAGTGACAGAAATACTACGCAGTGTGTACTGAACTGAACTAAACCACTACTTGTTTGACGTTTTTGAACTTGCATCAGAAACGTGTCTTCGTCTGTATGTGAGATGCAAGAAAATAACAATGAAAGAAGTCTTAATCTTAGTACATTTTCGCACGGGGCTCACAAGCCCTGTGGTAAAGTGTCAGTGTTGCCAGATCTTTATATATACAAATAAATAAATAAAAACAAGGACAAGCACAAAAACACCCAAATGCTTTGTTTTATAGCACCAAAAAAATCATATGTCTCATATCCGCAACAGACCTCTTTATTAACTCCATAAAGTGCCTGGCTTTATGAGCTAAGAGCAAACAACATGCCTAAAAGCGCTTGAAAATATGAGGAGATGGCAACACTGGAAGACAGCGCTCTCTAAAGCAGCCTCCCGAGCATAAACAAAACGCAGCACGTTTATCAGCGGTAGTTTAGTTCAAATCGACAGACAAAAAGTCTTTAGCCAAAAAATGGCACATACTGTACCAGAGGGCAGAAATGTTGCTATGGTTACAAATTTGAGAGTGACAGCTGTTTACGATAATTTACGGGACTCACTCCTGAAACTTGCAGTGTGTACATGGCCTCTTTTGAACCGGTTCTTTGTGGTGAACTAGATGAACCAGTTCAAATCAGATCAAATCAAAACTCACTTTCAGACACCTGACAGTCCCTACAAGTGGAAATAAGCCGAAATACCGCCGTATATCTGATCCTGTGATGAATGAACTGATTCTCCAGGGCCGGTTCTAGACATTAGGAGGTGATTTATAACCATTTTATTTATACAACATTTCATTTTAAATTTGTGTATATTTATTTAGTAACAGTTAAAAGTTTGGATACATTTTTAATGTTTTTGAAAGAAGTCATTTATGATCATCAAGTCTGCATTTATTTGATCAGAAATATAGAAAGAACTATAAAATTGTGAAACTTTAAATAATGGTGTTCTTTTTTACGATACTTTAAAATATCAATTTCTGTGAGTCACAGCTGAATTTTTAGCATGATTTTAAAGTCCTTGTGAATAAAATTATTAATGTCTTTAAAAAAAAAAATACTGATCCATTTAATTTTGAAACATTCTTAAATCAAGGTTTTTCTAGACAAGTAAAAATTATTGTCTTATTTTCAGAATAAACAAGTCAAAATTGAGTTTTTGCTTAAAATGAAAACATTGGGTAAATGCTTACCCCATTGGCAGATTATCTTGCTTGTTCTAAGTCTTAATTTTGACTTAATTTTTCTGAAAACAAGACACTAATTTTTACTAATCCTTCTTGATTTAAGAATTTTTAGATATCTTGGCTGGAAACAAGACAAAAAAAATCTGAGTAAGAAAAGCAGTTTTTGCAGTGTAATTCATATATCCGGTTATTGTCGTTAAAAGTTAATGCTGTATCGTGTTGGAAATATCCCCTAAACCTACCTGATAGTGTCAACAAATGCAAAAGTGATATAAAAAATGCATTTGTTGATGCAGCCGTGCTATTTTAACTTCCTTATGTGGATTTGAGCTGTTTTGTTGAACCGTAGTTTCACAGAAATGTAGGTAGAGGCATGTTTTTCCGATGAGCCTATGTTGGATGTCATTGTGTGATTACATAAACCAGTGATCTAGTGATTTGAACCAGTTCATTGAAACAAACGGTTCAAAAGAATCAGTTCACGGAAAATAATCATATTTAATCATTTGCCTGAGGCTCTGGGTTACAGGTGATAATGTTGTAAATAATGTTTAATTTCTTGCACAGACTGATTGTTTCACTTCATAAGACCTCAATATATCGCCAGGAGCCACTGTGATTAATTTTGTGTTGCGTGATGTGTTTTATTTGACTCTGAAAAATGTGACTTGGATTTTATGAATCACCAAGGGCTACGGTTTCAGCTAAAAATCTTCTTTACTGTTCTGCTAATCTTGGACGGCCTGAGGGTGAGTAAATTAACAGCTTATTCTCATTTTCTGTGAACTGTCCCTTTTAACAACATCTTAAATCATAAACTGTCCTACTTGATGGTTTCTCAAAATCTGTCTCTGTTCTGTTTTACTCGTTTCAGCCACATTCACAGCTCCGCAGCTGTCAGTAACATCGAACCAAACCTATCTGAATGTGACGGTCTCGCCGCCGATGGCCGCTTGGAACCACTCTATTGAGAATATCAGCTTCTGGGGAAAAGCTTTCCTGAGATCATCCGTTAAGTACACAGTTCGTCTGACACATCCCGAGTCACTGGCTGGAAAGGTTATTATTCCTGATTCTCCTTCAGTCGTTATTAGGATCCATAAGGATTCATGTTACTTACTTAACTTTATTGTCCTTCAAAGCAGTTCTTTCTGTGTTAGTTGCAGGTGTCTGAGGGCACGTCTCGCTCAGTGTTTATTTGGCTCAAGGAGACAGACGTGGAGTACTGTGGTGATGTGTTATATACGCTCACACATCCCGGTCGGTCCAGTGCCAGTGAAAACGCTTCTTTTTGTGTGACTGTCTCAGGTAACTCAACAGTTTGTGCTTTGATTGATGTGTAGAAAACTAGTCCACATTCCGATGACTGAATCCGAACACCCATTAATTAGGAAAACAATTCATGCTTTCAGTGTTTTATTGTTTCCCTTCATTAATACCCGAACTAAATCTAAAATTGACATTATTATTATTTTAGTTTTTATGTATTTATTTATTCATTCATTCATTTTTGAGCTTATTCTTTTTATTATTATTTTTTTCTTAGATATTAATGTATAGTATAGAATGCAAAATAATGATAGCAAATGAGACAAAGTCATTTTATTTTACTATTATGTAACAGAAAATGTGCACTATATACGATTGTCAACTACATATTTATTTTTGTATTAATTTATTCCTTTTTTACTTATTTTTTTTATTTATTTATTTTTTACATTTTTTTATTATTTTCCTAGACATAAATGGCCAGTATATTTAATACAAAGTAATGATAGCAAATGAGACAAAGTTGCTGAAAATTAATGAAAACCTATTTCTCAGTGTTTACTATTATATAAAAGGAAAGATGGATTATATACAAATGTCAAATATTTATTTATTTATTTATTTATTTATTTATTTATTTATTTATTATTCATTCATTCCCTTTTTATTTTATTTTATTTTATTTTATTTTATTTTATTTTATTTTATTTTATTTTATTTTTACATGAATGGCCACAGTGTATATAATGGCAAATAATGAAAGCAGTTGAGACAAAGTTGCTAAAAATTATATAGTAACCTATTTCACAGTGTTTACTATTATGCAAAAAAATGCATTCTATGCAATTGCCAACAAATTATTTATTTATTAATTCTTTTTTATACTGATTTATGTATTTATTTAATTCTTTTTTATTTTCTTAAACATAAATGGCCAGTATGCAAAATAATGACAGCAATTGAGACAAAGTTGTTGAAATTAAATAAATCCCTATTTCACAGTGTGTTCACATCATTATATAAGATTGCCAGCAGATTTTGTATACTGAACTTTATATTCATCTACAATTTCTGTGTCTTTCAGCACCTAAGCCCTGGCTTCATATATTAATATGGCCTTGTCTGCTGGCTCTGCTGCTGCTGATCGTCCTACCCATCATGCTTTGCCACATGTCAGTAAAGGGAAAGAGCTCGTTACCGAAAGCGCTGGTAAGTGATTGTGTCATATTCGCTGTGGGGAATTCCAGGTGAGCATACCTGGAATGGGCTCCCATCTTACCGGCAGTAAAAAGTCCTGTTTGACAAGAGTGTCATGTTTCTCTTAAGCACCTGAAGGAATGCATCTTATCTGCACATTGCTCTTGGCAACACAAAATGAGTTTATCATGTTGATTATGGTAAGCACAAACATCTGCTGCCAGATCAACAGTCACGTATTTTCCTTAGAGCACTTCTGCGCTTTCATGGATTATTTACCCTGTTTTGGATTTTAAGATATTATAAAAAGTGCGTTTGTGATGTGAAAAGATAAATCATGCATGTTGATATTTGCTCAGTAAAGTGGCTCAGTTTGAGTTCTTGTGTAACCTTGTGTAGTTGTGTTAATTAATTAAGTCAATATTTGGATTCACAAAACGTCTTCTCTGTGGATTACGACTCGTTTGATGAATCAATTCTGCTTCATTCTGTTTCAAATACATGAAATCTAGAATTAAATATGATCGTTTGTGAATTTTATAAGTCAGGGATTTCCAAACTTCTTTGTCAGCCAAATCTCTGACCTACAATATTTACTTGAAGTAGAGTAAATATTTTGATAACTTAACAGCACATTTGCATGTTCATGGTTCTCTGATGTTGGTTAATGTTCACATGACATGCATTAACCACTTTTTTAGTATTTTATTTATTTATTTATTTTTATAATTGTATTTTATTTATTTCTGGGGTTTAAATTATTGTTTAAAAGTTTTATTTTGATTGTTTTATTTTAAAATGATTTATTTTAATTTGAAATGTTTGGTTTTTAGTATATTTTTTGATTGTTTTTGTAATTTTTTTTGGACATTTTATGATTTAATTAGTTTGTAGTGTTTAAATAGTTTTTATTTTGCAATGATATATTTTAATTCAACATTTTTCTGATTTAATTAATTGGTAATAAGTGTTTATTTTCAAATTTTAAATTTTAAAACACTTCATTTTAATTTTATTTAATTGATTTAATTGACTTTTAGCAGGTGTTTTTTTTTTTTTATTATTTTACATTTTATGATTTAATTAATTTGTAGTAAGTGTTTTATTTAGATTTTTATGTTTTTATTTTCCAGTATATCTTAATGTGACATTTTGTCTGATTTAATAGATTGTTTAGTGTTTTATTTTGATTTGCTTTTATTTTAAAATTATTTATTTTAATGTGATATTTTTTGATTCAGTTGATGTTTAGTTAGTGTTTCATTTAGATTTAAATTTCAAGATGATTTTTTATGATTTAAATGGTTTTTAGTAATTGTTTTATTTGAATGGTTTTTATTTTAAAATGATTATTAGCTTTTCATCAACTCACAATTTGGGAAACATAGTTAAAAGTGATTTAAGTGACCGAACGTCCCAGTTTACCTGGGATAGACTGTTGTACCAACAATTTATTTAAAAATATAAATATATATCCTAAATATCCGATAGGCTCAAAAAACTCTCTCCTCTCTCTGTTAAACAGATCCTGGAAAAGAACAGCAGTCCTGCATTATGTTCAGATCCCAGAGACGACATCTCTAAAGTGGAAGTGTGTTCCGGATTTGTTGTAAAGCTTGAACCACAGGCTGTTTTTCCTCCACCGAAGTCAGAGATCGTGGTTAATGATGCTTATGCATCCCAGGAGGCCTGTGACCAGGAGTGGACACACGATCAACCGGACATCCCGGTCCAGAACAGCCCAGAGTCTTCTGTGCACTACAGCATGATTGTGCCTCTCAAGATCTCCATCGAACCATCAGCTGATGACACAACAAATGAAACTCACTTGGATTCATTTGGTCCAGAGTTCATTTCAAGCTTTTCAATAGGCCATCCAGACACCGAAAACAGCAGCGGCCCACTGGTAGTACCAGTTAGACCCACTAAAAACGGTGCACTGCAGTTTCACAACTGTTTATTCCAGTGTGACACTGGTCAAAACTCTCCAGAACCTTCCCAGGACTCAGAAGGTTTATCTGGAGAAAAAACTCCTTTACTATCTGACCTAGTTCAGAAGGACTCCAGGTGTAGCTCATCCTACCTGCCTGTACACGTTTCTGACGTTGTGACGTCAAACTACAGGCAAAACTGGCTGCCAGGGATTCCTCTGGAGGGACAACAAGACCAGAGGACTTACGTTATGAGGACAGACCACCTCCAGGACTCAACTGAACCCGATGAGGACTTCATAGATGAAGAGGAACCTAGGGTTGGTGTGATCTTTCTGGACAGGTGGATGGTGGAGACGCAGGGATTGACTTTGCCGTGCAACTAGCCGGCGGAGCTTCTTGCTCTTCTCAGTGCTCATCTTAGTACGTCCATGCAAAATAAAAAACAATGTTAAACGATCATCTTTTTGGTTTTGCCAGCTCATTGCATCAGGTAGTTGCGTAGGAAGTGGCGCACGTTTGAGAGTTCGTACAAACGTTAAAGTTTGAAATCTGTATGAAATCAACCATACTTTAGAAACCTCCCCAGCTAAAATGCCTGATTTTGTAAAAAAACATAAATAGTGATGAAAGCCAACATATCATGTGCCATAGATTAATATTTACTGATTTGGAGCCATGTTATATGTGGGAAAAATGACTTTAGAAAAATGGCAGCTACATCATGTTAATATAAAACAGAGATTGGTAGATCTATTAGTAAATTGTGTTTCATAAGCAATCTTTGTTGCATTATGTGTCAATGGTGACCATTGAAAAATTTGATTTTTGTGATTTTTTTCCCAAGTTTGCATGCCTGAAACTCAAGAAGTATGAAAGGTTTCTTTTGTAATCTTCATTTTTAAGGCCCAATATGATTCAGTTCCAGAGATATTGGGGTCTCAGTTTGGCTCCATGAGTAAATTTTTAAACTCTACACATTAACAGCAGTCAAAAACCAAATGCAAATACAAAATAGTGGATTACTCAGTAAATATTCATCCATAGCATGTAATATATATATATATTTTTTTTTTTTTTTTTTTTTTTGCCAGACACCTTGAGTTGAGATGACACAAAATGACCCTAAAGGGAATTTCAAAAGCAATGAGTGTTTTCAAACTTTGACTGAAACTAAGCATATCTGTAGCATTGCCATTTTCACAAGTGTTATTCCATTTGTTTGTCAATATGTCTCTGTTTTAACTTATTTAATGCATAATGCATGAGTCAAAATGCTGAGAAACCTGAAATGCATGTTGTAATTGCTGTGTTATTGCATTTTCAAAACATTTTTACAACATTGACTGGTTTGCCCATATTTGTTGCACTAATCTGAATAACGTGAAGGTCAGCATGAAATACCATCCAAAACCCATTTAACTTCTGATGCATTTCTCAGGGAAACAAGGTATTCAAGAAACGTTTGTATATTTGTTTATAATCGGATTAATGGCACAGTTGGACTGAAAAGAGTTCATGTAAACACCTCAATTGATCTGATTGAGCTTGATCTGAATGGAATAATTGACATGAAATAATCCGACTAACAGGAAAAAAATAGGCTTGTAAATGCTTGAATTCAACTATATGCTCAATCTGAGTAAAAAATACCTTTTTGCACATGCACAATGATAGGCCTACATGAAATGCACATGTAAATGAATATGTAAATCCTATTGCAACATTTATGGTTCATGTAAACAGAATTTTCAGAATCTGAAATCAGATTGGATTCGTTCTGACTGATGAAAATCAGTGCATGTAAACACACCAAATGAGAAAAAAAAATGTCATGCAACTTGATTTGATCAGTTTTTATTGATTTGATCATAAAAAGAGGAAAGTAAAAGAATGCCATGCAGTAATGAATCACTTACAGTAAAAAAAGTTTATAAGGCTCATTTTGATTTCATGCTGACTTTCATAAAACATTTTAACAATAACTTTGAAAGGTTCGGTCTTATTTCATTGTGCAGCTCTAAATAAACAATGACAGACCTGGAAGGCATGTCTGTAAAAACACGTCTTAAGCATAGTGCTGGAAATTTCCACGCTCGTGAATTATATATTTGCATACCAGACAAAAGACTCTCATGTTCCTTGGAGTCGGTGTGAAAGGCTTCATGGGGATTTTACACTCTGCAGCTATGAGGAAGTGTATTAGGTGCTGCGCAATACCTCAGAAACACTGACAAAAGCACATTGTTATGGAGGAAACAATCATATAATTGCAAGTTGAAGTCACTGCAGTAATTCAGTCATGTTGCAGTAATTGCAGTAATTTCTGTCATTTTGGGGAAAGAAAATCAGGGAAAACATCACTAGTCTAAATCTTCCATAATCTTATGGCGTGTTTTACAGATGCTTGATCCCCAAACATGTCAATTATGTTATATAAATAATGTACTGTTCATCTCATATTGGACTGGCAGTGTATTGATTTTATTGGCATGGTAAAAAAAAAAAAAGAAAAACTTTTTTTTTTAATATCTGTGTTCTTTAACTTTAATTTTTGATGAGTCATTGTGAATATTACAGTATATTGGTTCTCTACTGTAAGGTTTTTAATAGTAAATTATGCTTAGTTTTGCCTGAAACACCACCTGTTTTGCAGCACAGATCTCGTCCACATTTAAAGACTGTACAGAGAGCAAACAATGCAAAGGTCAGAGTCATTTTCATCGCACACTCATAAACTGTTCACAGTGATAATATGAGAAAATTATTAGCTAAAGGTGACAAAGTTCATCTGTTGTTGCGTGACAAAACAGGTGACCTTTCACCTGGAAAACAGAAGGAAAAGTATATGCACTGCTGTTCAAAAGTTTGGGTTACGTAAGATTTTTAATATTTTATATAACAAGGCTTTTAATATTTTATAACAAGGCTGTATATATTTGATCAAAAATGCAGAAAAAAATAATGCAATTGTGAAATATTATTGCAGTTTGAAATAATGGTTTTCTGTTTTAACATACTTTAAAATATAATTTATTTCTATGATGTAAAGCTGAATTTTGAGCATCAGTCTTCAGTGTCACATGATCCTTCAGAAATCATTCTAATGTGCTGATTTGCTGTTCAAGAAACTACTCTGATTATTATCGATGTTGGAAACATTGACATTTTTGACATTGTTACTGTAATGTCTCCAGACTTGTTTTGGATTCTCATTAGATTCTCAATCAAGTGAAAGTTGAAGTAAATGTAGTAATAAAACTGTAATCATTAATAATGTCTCTCATCAGTTCATTATCTCCAGTGTCTCTGAGGCGTAATTAATTCAGATTCCCAGTGCTGGAAATTTGGTAGATCATCTTATCTTCCTTCCCCCGAAAATACATAGACTAGATACAATATATTTCAATTTTAACAGCCCATTATAAAGTTGGTGATTGTTTTAGGTCGTGGTAACTTGTTAATCTGACTTTTTAAATTCAGTTCTTTAACTGTGAAAGAGTTTGTTTCGCCGTCTGTTTCATCCTCTGCTTGGTAATTAATTTAATGTCTGTCTAATGAGCGATAATCAAATAGAACAGGTGCATGAAGGTTGGAATGTTAATTTTTATTTTACTTTATTTTTAGAACAATGTGTAGAGCAGTGCAGTGTGGGCATTTATTTGTGATCAGTGATTAAACATTCACTCCTCGCAGGTGAGTAGATTACAGGTGAAAGAGCTGGAAGCTGTGAGATAAAGGCTTTTATGGGTTTACATGGCTGTTAATCAGCTGTGTTTTATAAATTTATACAAGTGTTCTTTCTGTTTCTCAAAACTTATTGGCTGAGAGGTCCACCCATGAGATATAGGTGCGGATAACTTTACTGACTCTTTGAATCTCGTTCCTCAGAATGAACAAATCATTTAGTTCATTTCAGCAGAATATAATTAAAATGTTTCATGTTAATAGCCAAATTCCCAAACACATTTCGCTTAAGAAAAACTAGGAGTAGGTTTGATTTTGGCATTGGTGGGGACATATAACGGCAGACGACAGACAAAAAGCTTATGGACATAAGTGTAATATAAGTCAGTCATTGAAGTGAGTTGCTGTTTTTGTCACATTCACTTGTTTGCCACTGTACCCACACAGAAATTTTAGTCAGATTTTTTTTTAAATATCTAATTTTCACTTTTCTTTCTGCTTTAAAGATGCTTTCTTTTGATTGTTTGACTACTCAAAAGAGAAAATAAATCTAAAATAACTTCCTGCTAGCTAAATTTCACATAAACAAAAATCCTGCTTTAAACCTCTCCTTTATTTATTGTGAGTTGATCTAGACGAGTACATGGAAACTATCAAGTTCAGTTAATCCTAAAGCGGTGAAAACTGCATCTCTGTATGTGTCCTCTTAAGGTGAAAAAAACAAACAAACACACATATAGGCCTATAGGCCTAAGTTAAATCATGGTAACCACAAATTAACAGTTTTGCTACACTAACCATATTTTAACCATGGTATCTGTTGTAAAACTGGTTATACTTAAAAAAAAGAAAAAAGAAAGAAAAGCGGTTACTACACTTTATAATAAAATCATAATTTTCTTAAGGGAATTAGTTTTTGTGTATTCTTTCTTTCCTTTTGCTTTTATAACTGCACTGCCTTAATATTTTCATGTTTTGTACTGTTCAGAAATCAGAAAAAGATTTGCGATACGCGCTGCGAAGTCCAGGTCTGAATCTAATGATTCACAATTCGTGCTCCATTCTGATCTAAATTAAGTATAGCGTACCATCATTTTACACTGTGAATCATTCAATTTATGAAATTATTCACAAACCCACTCCAAAGTTCAGATCTGAATCAAAAGTTACCATCAAAATGATTGGCGAACCCTCTCCAAAGTCCCAATCTAAATCAAATGATTCGCGATACGTACTTTGAAGTCCCAATCTGTGGTTTAACTGATTCAGAGTTTCGAAAAGCTCCTTTTCACCTATCACTATGTGCTTTTTTAAATCATTACAAGTGATTAACATAGCCATATTTCCAAAGATAACATAATTTTAAGATTTTTTAATGTGAGAATACAGATGTTTAGACTTCACATACTGTATGCAGTTTGTTAATAAAGATAACGTCTGTTTGAAAATTTGCTTCAACGTTTCAGAGATATGAGCTCCAGGGCGCCAGCAGTCATTCAGTGCTCATAAACCCACAGAGAGCAGCCTCACCTCACCTAGATCTTCTGGAATTTACCACTGGCTCTGATAATTAATTTGTTTTGGGTAAATCTAACGGGCAGTCTTTGGTCTCATTAATCTATTATTCATTCCAGAGCTTATAGTTTTGGCTGAGGGCAAAGTCTCATAACATTATATTTTAATGTTAATTTAATGCTGTATATCTGTTGTTGTTTAAGTATTATTATTCAATAAATAATATTTATATAAATAATAGTATTTAGTATTGGGAAATGGTGTGTGTTCGATGGTGATTAGTTATATTTTTCTACCATTAGATGACAACAAGAGACAAGTTATGAGTGAGACAGCAGTAAAGACTTTTATATTGAAAGAGACTGAAACGCTGTTGTAAACAAGGAAGTTATTTTTCTTTCAAAAACACCTTTTAAGTCACAGCCAACAAATGCACTGCCACTGAGTAGCGCTGTCATTGGAAATCACATTTAGATGAAAGGTTAGTACGACAAAGATACAAAATAAGCTTTTACAAAATAAGTACAAAATAAGCTTTTAATGAAGCAACTCAATGTTCCTTCGTTAGTTCTAAAGTGAGGTTTTGGAATTAGTAACTGAGGCAGAAGGAAGTAGTTCTGCACAAAAGAGGGTTTTTAAAGACAACCCATGGTTGTTTATTTTTTATTTACACACCCACACTGTCGAACTGTTGTATAAATGCAATATCACACTTGTAGCCGTGCGATATCAGCACACCATGCTGATATAGAGATAATATCACACGTGTTCAGTATGTTGCTTGCAACAACATTTCTGATGTCATTATAACTTTGTTTTATTATTATTATTATCATCCATCATTGCCAGATACTTTTGAATGCACATCAAATGAGAATAGTGAATACTTTACTATGGTTAGGCTACTGTATGTAGCAGCAGGGGTTAACCGGATCTTGTTAACCTGTCAAACCCGACCCGACTTGATTCAGTCTGATACAAGTAAATGTCATTTCATTTTTTTTTTTTTTTTTTTTTTACAGAATGTTTAAACCCATTAAATCAGCCTGACTCTGTCACATTTGTGTCCTGCAAAAATAGCTGTATAGTGTACACTTAAATGATTTGTTAATCTAAAAGATCTGCAACAATGGACTTGCTGCTGATTATTATTTATCGGCTCTCTCTGATTGATGTTCCTTGTCGAGAGAAAGCGTTTGCATCTCATGCAGAAGCAGGACTAGCAGATGCGTGAATGCGTTTAATTAGCATGTGGGCAGATTTGCTTTCCCCTCTCCTGTGCACTTTTCCTCTATATCGCCAAACAGCTTGATAGATGTGTCGTTTGAGTTAATTGGATGCACATACGTGCACACACAAACACACGCTTACTCTTCCTACACTTTTGGATTTTAATGTGATCTTTGACTTGCTATTTAAAGGGGGAAAAAACAAAAACAGCTGCATGCAAAAATTAAAATGTCATTATTTGCTTGCCCTCATGTTGATCCAGACCTGTATTGATTGCATTCTTTGTACATTTTCAGCAGGGTTATTACTGTTGTTAACTAAAACTAAAACCATTAAAAAATTACTTGCAATAAAATAAACATTAACTGAAATAAACTGCATTAAAAAAAAAACTTGAACTTATTTATTTCAGCAACTTGTCTAATTGTTATATAGTTTAAGTTGGATGTAACCTAAAAATAAATTTAAATTGAAAATTGAAAAAAAGTAAATTAATAAAAAAATCACATACAAAAAATACTAAAAATAAAATGAATAAGGAAACTATAAAAATGTAAAAATAAAAATAAAAATAGGAAATATAAAATAGAATCTAATTCAAAATATTACCAAAAACTATAACAGTATATCAGTGATACTAAAATAACATTGCAAATAACATATTAAATTTTATTCTGTCCAATGCATTTAGCAACAATGCACCAGGTTTGACTGCATACTTTTTAACGTTGATTTTTAGCATTAACCAAGGTTATAATTGTTAACTTAAACTAAAACCATGAAAAAAAAAATTCAGTTTAAATAAAATAAGCATTAACTGTAATAAATATTTAAAAAAAGCTTCTCATTTTCATTTAGTTTAAATTGAAATACTAAAAATTAAATAAACTAAAACTTACAAACTACTTAAAATATATAAAACTTACAAATCGAAAACACAACAAACTTCTAAATATTAAAAACTATAATAGTGATATTATAGTTAATAACTATAATAACTGTTATTATAAACTAAAACTAAAACCATAAAAAACTTGCAGTTAAATAAACATTAAGTGAAATATAATTATTTACAATTCAAATATTAAATATTTTTTAATAATAATACATTAAAAAAACTTTAACTTATTTATTCCAGCAACATTTCTCAGTTTCATCTACTTTAAAATGTACAATAAATTAAAAATGTAAACAACTAAAATTAATACAAATTTAAAAACAAAATACATTTCATTACTAGAAATAACATTAGCATTAACTGTAATAAAATATTAAATTTTAATTTAGTTTTAAATTGAAATGCTACAAAAAAATTAAACTAAAATTAAAAAACTTAAAAACTGCTTAAAATATGTAAAACTTACAAAAAACAACAAAATTCAAAATATTAACAAAAACTATAATAGTGATATAGTTAATAACTATAACTATTATTAGAAACTAAAACTAAAACCATAAAAAATAAATACTTGCAATAAAATAAACATTAAGTGAAACTGAAAAGTGTTTAAATTGAAATGCTACAAAATAAAACTAAATAAAAAAAAACTATAATAATGATATTATAGTTTATTATTTTATCAGTTTCAAAAAAATTGCAAATAACATTCAATTTTATTGTGTTTGATTCAATGCACAAAGTATTTAATGACTTTAATATAGTCATATGCACTACTGTTATGGTTAATGCTGCATGTTTTTGTGCTGTTTTGTGTCCTTGGCAGTCCTGGCATGTTTGAGACCGTACGAGGGTTAGTAAATAAAGTCATTTTTCATGATTTGTTGAGCTCTTTGTTTAAATGTGTGTGTGACTGTGTGTGACAGCGGTCGGCCGCATTATCAGACGCAGTCAGACATTCAGATCGTGTGTCTCTGAACAGGACAGATTTGAGTGCATGTTCCTGGATTGTGTTTCATTCATCACAATGGGAACAGACAAAGCTGGTCTGCTGTTGTTCTGGTAACGAGATTTATTCTTAGTCTCAATGTCACAGATGAAACGGTAGAAGTGGTTGGCATTGTTCACTGTGGTATTTGAGCAGCAGGTGCAGTAAATGCTTATGATTAACCTGCTGAGTCCAGAGCAGCGTTCACACCCTAAACTCTACCTGAATCATATACTGTACACTCAAACACGTCAGTGTCTGCTCACACTCATGCAGGTGTCACATTTGCTAAGCACTGCTATAAAGTCTCTAAATTACACAAGCTGCATTTAAAGACGCTGTAAAATGCAGATAAACACACGTGAAGCAGTTATGACACATTGCTCACATTGCTTGTAATGCTCATCATTTGTAGTTGATTTGTAAAAAATGATAAATGTAAATGTGACACACCAGTGATAACTGAGTTATGTATGTTAAACTACATATTTTTTAATTACTGTAGCTCAGTATTCATTTTAATAATTTTAATAATTTAAGTACAACTTAATAATTAATTTTATGTTATTTATGTACTATTTTAGTATCTATTAATATTTTAGATTAGCTTTTAATTTTACATTTTCCGTTTTAATTTTTTCTTATTTATTTTTATATTTAAAAGTTTTTGCTTGTCATTTTCATCAGTTTCTTTTTTTATATTCTTTATTCCTTTTGTTATTTCTATTTATCTCAATTTTTTAATAATTAATAATTAATAAGTATTAATTTTAATAATTTCAGTACTTCCGCTTAGACTTCAATGTTATTTATGTACTATTATACTATCTATTCATATTTTGAATTAAATTTTATTTTTACATTTTCATATTTAATCTTATTTATTTTAACATTTTTTTTTTTTTTTTGCTTTTCATTTTCATCAATTTCGGACTTTAAGTTTTCTAGACTTACGCATTAATTTCAATGTTATTTGTGTACTATTATAGTATCTTCTAATCATTTTAATTAGCTTTTGATCTTTTATAAATTAGCAATTTAATTAAAATAATTGTGTAATTTTCTAAAAAGTAATTTTGTTGCTTTTATTATTTTCATCAGTCTGGATTATTTTTAAATATTTCTGTTTAGATCTTTTTTTTATTTCAGTGTTAGTTTTAATAATTTCAGTACTTTAGCACAATAGTATTTATTAATATTTTGAACTACCTTTTATTTTTAAATGTTCAGTTTTCATTTTAATGTTTATTTAAATTACTTAATTTCTGTTAAGCTATATTTTTGGTTCAGAATTAGTTTTAATATTTTCTGTTCTTAAATTTATTTAAATAAGTTTTTATGTATATTTGATTTTCTTTCAGTTAAAATAATTATTATACTTTTTTTGAATGCACTAGTTTTATATGTTGCTTGTCAATCTGTAGTAACATTTAAAAAAAAAAATTCTAATGTTTATTTCAATTATAAATGTTTATAAAGGCAACTTTATTGTGAACACTGGTGTGTTTTATCATATTATTTTTAATACTAATATTAAAGCAATAAGCCACTCAAAACCATACGTTATAGTGATTTTTACCATGGCTTTTAACTTAAAAACAAGCTTGCAGACTTATGTCTTTTCAAATAAGCATAGTTTGAAAAAATTATGGAGATTTCTTGTGAGATCTGGGGTCATTTCCAAATCGAATGCTGTGACTACAGACAAACGTCAGGATCTCATCTGATCTCTTCTTCAAAGGCTTTAAGGCAGATCTGAGCATGTTTTATTGCTGAGATCTTCATGCATTGTTTTCACAGATCTCTTTTCCCACAGCTCCTCTATCCCACAATGCAGTGGCCCATCGTGTGATTCCAGGTCTTCTGTCCGCTGATCTCACTGTAAGTCTGTCTGGATGCTTTGAATTGATCGCTGCTCCTGCTGTCGCTCTGTATTTACCACCTTGAGGAGGAGTTTGTGAGAAACACGGCCGGAGGAGAAGCTGGGAGAGTTAGAGGAGGTGAGACAGTAAGGAGACTTGAACAGAAGAGGAAGAGACGTGTGAAGGTCGAGGAGGAGGAGATGCATTCTGCTCATCATCTTAAAGGCCTGAAGAACGTGAGTGGATTCATAACTCCAACATCAAATCTGTTTTGCAGTTTTCTCTCCGCTTTAGTACGTACTTGAAGATCAGTGCTTCTCCATCTGAAAAATGCTGCAAAATACTAATCATCACAAAATTTAATTGACTGTCACTTGCTTATTTAACACTAATTCAGTGTTTGGTCCATGTGTTCAGATGATTAGTGCATTTGCAGAACTTGTTTTCCTGTACAGTTTGTGTCATGCTGAGTATTGCATGCTGAAAAACCAATAAGAAAGGCTGTAATTGACTGATATATTTTTCTATTTACAGCCACAAGTCATTCAAACTAAAGAGTGACACAATACATAGAACATAAATTATTTAATTTAATTATTTATTTCTTTAATTTCTTTAACATAAAGAAAATAATGCAGTTTTATATTTTATTTTATTTTATTTCATTTCATGATATTTTTTTTCATTAATACCCAGTTATGGTATAAAATTGCATACTATAAAAATTAATTTATATTTCATTATTTGATATAAACAATTTATTTTTCAATAATGTTTTTCATTTTTGGTATTATTTTACTTCATTTCTTTTTTGCATCCCAGTAACAGAAAATTGCATGTAAATCATGCTTAACTTTTATGAAAATAATGCTAAATAAATTTAAAATAAATAAATAATGTCTCCAGTATTATTTTATCCATTTTTACTGTTTTAAAACTTTTTATTTAAATGATGATTATGATTTTTTTATCAATTATCATTTTTATTTTTTGCTTTCATTTTAATTTTAAATTACTAAAATTTTAGTCATTTTATTGTGTATCGTGAATAACTCGTTGGACTTGGGTGAGTAACACCCGAGCTAGTTAAGCACCGCTCACATTTTTGTTCATAAATTCTAAAATCCTAATGAACACTTAGTCGTGCTTCTTTGCATTCCATTGTAAACCAAGCGTCTGGAAAGCCAAGATGAAAATCCTGCAGTTTGGCATTTATGGAGTTATTTCTCTTGAGTCTGTTCATCCATCACCTCCAGAGTGTTTTTCTATAATCGCATTTCTCTGAACAGTATTTCATTGAGAGAGACACTGGCCTACAGTATATGCCATCTCTCTCTCTCTCTCTGTCTCTCTCTCTCTCTGTCTCTCTCTCTCTCTCTCTATGTCTGTGCTGCAGAGCAAGCTTTAGTAGCCGTGTTCAAACAAACTGGTGACCGGGGTTGAGAGGGAAGGCCATCCCGTGCTGTAGATGTAATCTGGTTAAAGCAGAGGGGCTCTGATGGTAACGCAGGTGGTTGCTGTAAGTTTGGGTAAATGAAGCCATCCTTCAGACGCGACCTGATTCTGTTGGGATGGGCGAGGGGTGATTTATGACTGTGGGACTCTCACGCGCCGCATCCAGCCGCACAACTAATGAATTATTATTCTCACAAAGGGACTTTTAACAGGATTCTGACACAGTGTGTGTCCCTCTTTTCTTTTTCCACTCTCACCTGCTGTAGTGTAGTGGTTGGAAGCTCATGAAAACATGTCTAAGTCACATTTCACAAAAAAAAAAAAAACGTTTCCTTTAAAGATTGTTACATTTAAAAGAGATGTATTTTTTATGAATTAATTTATATTTCAGTAATTTATTTTTATTTTTATGTGTGTGTTTGTGTGTGTGTGTGTGTGTGTGTGTGTGTGTGTGTGTGTGTGTGTGTGTGTGTGTGTGTGTGTGTGTGTTCAATACATCAGCTTAAAATAAGTAAAAAAAAAAAAAAACTAAACTGAAGAAACGTTTCCTTGGTAACAAGCTAAAATTTATTTTTATTTTTTATTTTATTTCAGTTATTTTATTCCAAATAATTAAAAATAATGTATGGTTTTATTTTAAGCTGTAGTTTAATTGTAACTTTAGTTAATTATAATAACACTGAAAGGCCATTTATTTCAGTTTATGTTTATTTTATTAATAAAATATTTATATTAATCTTATATAAATCTAATTTTATAGTATTAGTTTTAGCTTTAGTTAAGAATAATAACTCTGAATGGCCCTTCAACATTAATTTTCATGCTAAATATTATAAAAATATTTAAATATATTAATATTTAAATACAGTATATTATTATTATTTAATATAAAACATATTTCTTTCTTTCTGTCTATTTATTTATTTGTTTAAAACATATTTTTATTTATTTATTTTTCTTGGCAACTACCTGAAAAAATTTCCGTTTATTTCTGTTGATGTTTATTTTTATTACAAATAATACTTGTTTTGTTTTAGTTAATAATAATAACCCTGAGTAACAACCCAGAATTCTTAGCAGGCTTCATTATTATGCAAAATATTTCTAAAATATAAAAATTTTGTTTGGTTGGTTGTTTTTTTTTTTTGTTTGTTTGTTTTTGCAACTGCTCAAAATAAAAGTGTTTTGTTTTTTTGTTAGTTTTTTTGTTTATAACCCTGAATGGGCCTAAAACAGACTTCATTTTTATCCAAAACATCTTTCTTTCTTTTTATTTGTAGGTGAAATGTGTCATGTTCTTGACAGGTTTTGTGAGTCACACAGGTCCACATGTAGACAGTAATGTGTTGCATCAGTCCTTCACATTGCACGTGTACTGTATGAATATGATTTCTGCGATGGAAATGGGCTGTGACTCGTCCTGTTGTGGATGTGACGGCTGTGATTCTCTGTCCTTCTGACAGATGTGTGCTTCTGCTCCATGCAGGTGCTGCTGAGAGCTTTGCAATGCCTACCAGAATAGTAACGGAGCGCTGGCAGGAGCAGCAGATGGAGCAGATGTCTCACGGCATGCAGATGTCATCCCAGATCAAGAAGAGAAGGTTCAAATCCAGGTAGAGCCGTGCTGACCCTCCAAGCACGCCACCAATGCATTCACACGCTTCAGGAAACCAATGTAAATCATCAGCTGAGTTACCACCAGCATTCAGACTGCTGTCCCTCCATCAGAGAGCAGCTGGGTCAACAACAATAATATATAACATTTCTTAGTGAGCTATATGTTCAGTGTTGCCAGATACTGATTTGGGTTTGATGCAACAGCTTGTCGGACTGTTGTTGTTTTTTTGTTTGTTTTTTTGTATTGTTTAATACATAAAACACATATGGCTACATTAGTAAAAATCTAGGCTTAAAATGTTTCACATGCATAGGTGGGAGAAGGTGGGAATATTTGACATCTGCTGTTTACTTTATTTAGCTTTAAGGATGGAAATAAGTCAGAAAGACTGCAACCCATGACTGATCATATATATTTAAGTGACTTTAGGAATAAAAAAAAAAAAGCACAAAGTCATTATAATAAGTGGATGTGGCAATAGTAATTACAGTGTACTCCTACAAAAACTTTGTTGTTATAATCTGTGACAAAACGCAGTGCTGTTAATGTGAATATGCAGCCAGAAATTATATTATCAATGAATAATGACTTAAATTTGGGTCTTTTTTTGGTCTCAAACCTATCATACAGTATATGTGACCCTAGAGCACAAAACCAGTCTTAAGTTGCTGGGGTATATTTGTAGCAATAGCTAATAATACATTGTATGGGTCAAAATTATCCATTTTTCTTTTATGCCAAAAATCATTAGGATATTAAGTAAAGATCATGTTCCATGAAGAGATTTTGTAAATTTCCTACCGTAAATATATCAAAACTTAATTTTTGATTAGTAATATGCATTGCTAAGAACTTCATTTGGACAACTTTAAAGATGATTTTCTCAATATTTAGATTTTTTTGCACCCTCAGATTCCAGATTTTCAAATAGTTGTATCTCAGACAAATATTGTCCTCCTAACAAACCATACATCAATGGAAAGATTATTTATTCAGCTTTCAGATGATGTATAAATCTCAATTTTGAAAAACTGACACTTGTTTTGTGATCCAGGGTCACATATGATTTTGTACACCGTGTTTGTTCATTCTGCCTAACACCAAGAACATATTGTGGTGAATAAATGACTTTAGGTGCTAAAATGTTCAGGTGAGCTGCTCCTTTAATGAAGAACAGTGATTGGTTAGTGTTGCACATGTTTAGGATCATGTGTGTGATCGTATGTGGAGTTACATGACAATTACTAATGGGGAAGCAGCTGTTTCTGTGCTGCGGTTATTCTGCGTTCAAGGCCAGATCTATAACAATAACCACACAAGCTCCTCAGACAAACCTGGCAAGGACATGCTTCATGCATCATTGCTCTATTGTTTGTACCTTGTGCTTAATTTATCATGTTAAAATGCACATTGTAATACAGTATAGTGCCAGTCAAAATCTGGAGTAATTAAGACTTTTTTAAGGTTTATGAAATAATTTGTCTCTTCTGCTCACCAAGGCTGCATGTATTTGATAAAAAATAAATGTCGTAAAATTTGGAAATATTATTACAGTTTAAAATAACTGTTTTCTATTTGGATATGTTTAAAAATGTAATATATTTTTGTGATCAAAGCTGCATTTTCAGCATCATTCCTCCAGTCTTCAGTGTCACTTCAGGAATCATTCTAATATTCTGATTTAAAGAAGTTCATACTTTTATTCATCAAGAACACATTACATTGATCAAGAGTGACAGTTAAGACATTTATAATAAAAGGTTTATTTCTCAAATAAATGCTGTTCTCTTGTTCTTTTGCTGTTCTTTCTATTCATCTGTGAATCCTGGAAAATAAAGTGTATGATGGTTTCCACAAAAATATTGGGCAGCACAACTGTTTTCAACATTGATAATAATCAGAAATGTTTTATTGAGCAGCAAATCAGCATATTAGAATGATTCCTGAAGAATCATTGAAGACTGGCGTAATGATGCTGAAAATTCAGCTTTGAACACATAAATAAATAACATTTTAACAGATATTTACACAGCAAACAGCTATTTTAAATTGTAATAATATTTCACAATTTTACTGCTTTCACTTTACTTTTTAACAAATAAATGCAGCCTTGGTGAGCCGAAGAGACTTCGTAAAAAATCTGAATTATTCTAAACTTTTAGTGTATAACAGAACTTAATATAATTTCTTGCTTTCTGACGGTTTCATGAGATTCCCACGCTGTTGGCCAAATTCTGAGGCAGCATACAGTAAAAAAAAAAGCATTAACTCAATCTAGATACTTGTATGCATCACACAGGCCGTTAACTGACAAAAAGCCTTGTTTACAGTTCATGCAATAATACAATAATGTTGGCCAAAGCTGGTGAGTTTCAGTTACTTGAACTTCTCTTTTGGCTGATTTGACTGTCAAAGTCAAAACCGACAGTGTTTGTTCGTCAAATGAATCTCACGCATCGCCATTCTTCACTCAAGCTCATATTACACAATTAATCGCAGTCACTTCCCTCTTCTTTTTTGTTGGCTTGTCAGGACACATTTAGATCCGCAAACATACAGATTAACTTCTGCTTTTGTCATTGTGTCAGTCCCACATGTTCCTCTGAGAACGGGACGGCCTTTAATAACACAGATCTGAACACTAATGTGTGGATCTGGATTGACTGAAGGACTGTTTCTGAAAGGATTGTATTTATGAGATGAGCGCACATAAACACCACAAAAGTCTCATAAATACAAGTGGAAATTTTCTTTGAACCTCGGCTGTCCGTGCTGATGCGTGTTAATTAAAGAATCAGAGGCGAAGAAAAAGGATCATATTTTGTTTTAAATAATTTGTGAATATTGACTTTTTACAAATGTGAGAAAATATAGGCTATTACTAGTTTAGTTTGTTAGAGAGAAATATGAAACATGAAACTGCCAAATATTTTAACTTTATTTTGATCAAATACATCTCATTATAAAGAAACTAATGCACAAGCAAATCAAGCAAAATCAAAAGTCTGTCATCAGAAATCATGAAATTAACAGATATATCAAGCCAAGTAAAAATAATAATGCACCTACAACAGTAGAAGAAAAACTGTTGTCAACTAAAAAAAAAACAATAATAATAATTAATAATTTTGTATAATAATTTATTTATGCATTACTCATTGGTACAGTAGGTTTATTTATTTATTTACTTTTTATTACTTATGTTTTCAAATGTGTTTTGCTGTATTAAAACAGGACAATGTTATTTAAGAAAGATTAATATACTGTTCAAACATTCAGGGCTTATTAAAATATAACATTATATTAAATAAGATAAATAATAATAATAATAATAATAGGACTAGATTAGTACATTTTCTGGACACGTTATTTATTATTATTTACAAATTTAATTACATTGAAATATACATATAAAAATTAAATAAATCTGTTTTAAAATAAAAAAAATAATAAAGATGAATTCTATTTAATTAAAAATAAAATACAATTCAATAGGACTAGATTTGTACCTTTTCTGAACACAAATATATTCCTAACCTTTCAGTAAAATTAAATTAAATTAAATTTAAACATTTAATAAAATTTTAAAAGTAAAATAAAAATAAATATAAAATTAAATACATTTAATTTTAAAATAAAATAATTAAAATACAATTAAATTAAATTGAACATTAAATTATTTACATTTGAATGAATGAAATTAAATAAAATAAAATAAAATAAATTGAATATAATATTATATTACATTAAACAATAAAATAATTAATAAAAATAGGACTAAATTTGTACATTTTCTGAACACAAATATATTCCAAATCTTTCAGTTAATTTAAATTAAATTACAAATAAAGTTTGTATTAAATTTAAATATACATATAAAATTATATAAATCTTAATTTTGAAATGAATAAATAAATAATAAATAAAATAAGATTAATTTAATTATAAATAAAATAAAAAACAAAACAATGGGACTACATTTGTACATTTCCTGAACATAAAATATATTCCTAACCTTTCAGTAAAGTTAAATTAAATTACATTACATATAATAATGTCAATTTAAAAAGTACAATAAATATACAATTAAATTTAGATTAATTTAATTAAAAATAAAATAAAACAGGACTAGATTTTTGTGCATCTTCTGAATATAACCTTGAATATGAGTAACAGTAATAGTGATGTTTAACTAAATCAAGTAGATGAGTATAATAATGTAGAAAAGTCTGTGAATGTTGTTTGTAACAGATGCAGAGCTTTCAGTGCGAATGACAGAATGACAGACAGACAGACATCACCTGTCTCTTGCTTTTCTCTCCTCTCCATCTCAGTGATGCTGCTTTAAACATCTTATAGCAGCTAACAGGTTCAATTGTAAGAGTTATATTATTTACACATTTGCGGCTGCACAAAATGAAAGAATTGTGCAAGAAATATATTATCTGAAGGAAGCATTTGTTGAGGTTTGAAGGATTATTTCATCAGTTACTGTTCATCAGCAGCTTCGGCATTTAGTGTAAAGACTGTACATACTGTAACCTCCCATATCATTTACACTTTAATCTATATTCTACAGAGAAAAGACTAGATGTTCAGTAATCTCACTGTCAGAGCTTGATTAGTGCTCACAGCGCCCACTACTGTTCACTGAATTACACAATTACTGAACAAACCACAATGACTCATTTCATTTTGGGGTGAAATAACATGAGCATGTTCTTGGTAAAATCAAATGGTGTAAAATGACAAATGACGCAATGAAAAAAAATAAAAGAAAGAAAGAAAGAAAGAAAGAAAGAAAGAAAGAAAGAAAAGAAAGGGAAAAAATAAAAAAGTTTTTAAAATATAGCAAAATATGTATTCATTTTATTTGCATTTTGGGGTGAAATATTACCTGAACATGTTCTTAATAATATCAAAATATTACCTAAAATATTTTCAGCCTTTTGATTTATTTATTGTCACAATGCAAAAACATTTTTAAAAATAAATAAATAAATAAATAAATAAATACAATTAATTTTGTGGCAAAAATATATTTTGGATTACTCATTGGTACAGTAGGTTTATTATTTATTTATTACTGATGTATTCAAATGTGTTTTGCTGTTTTAAAACAGGACAATATTACTTAAGAAAGACAAATATATCATTCAAAAGTTTAGGGTCAGTGAGATTTTTTTAAAGAAATCTCTTTTGCTCACCAAGGCTGATCAAAAATAACTATTTCTATGTGAATATATGTTAAAATGAAATTTAAAAATTAAGTCATATTTTTTTTCTTTACGTGTTTCTTTTTTTTTACATTATTACAGTGTAAAAAATAGAAATAGTTTTTTTAAAAAATCACTTAAATTTATTTAAGCAAAATATAATCAAAATATTTTCTAAAATATTTTCAGCCTATTTGTTTGTTTGTTTATTCTCACAATGAAAAAATAGCAATAGTGTTTGTTGTTGTTGTTTTTAGTAAGCCTTGAATTTCTTTCAGCAAAATAATTTAATTATTCATCATTCATTCGTTCCTTCGTTCCTTCATTCCAATTGATTTTGTTGGTATATATGAACTGAACATGTTCTTGATAATGTTGTCAAAATATTAGGTAACTTTATTTATTTATTTGTTTGTTTATTTGGTTGATTAAACATGTTTAATGCAAGAAGTAAAATACAGTAAAATGGTAGTTAAAAGTATATTGTGAAGTTCTATCCCATCATTCCCAGTGATGTCATGTCTGTGAAGGAGATCCTGACCGGACCCAAGTTCCCACGCCTCCGGACATGGTACTGACACACACACACACACACACACACACACACACACACACACACACACTTCATGTCTTTAGCAGCACGTGAACATGTCTTTGGTAACACATATCAACTCATTGCATCAAAATCTCTCAAAGTTTCAGCTGGAGATTTGCATCAGAAATAAACACTGAAACATAAACACAGTTTTGGGTTACATTGCATTAAAAATATAGGACACATGCAAATTCATCCAGCAAGAAAAACCCTGCAGGAATCGGTGCTAAATGCCTAAAGCTGGGTATTATATTTCAAAAAATTCCAAAGAAATAAAAGTGGATGTTCTGGAATATACATTAAGTGAAGATATGAATAAATCTGTCTAGGTCAAAATTAAAAGAATGAAAATAGACTGTATATTTTGCATTTTTATTTATTTTTTTATTTTTTCTCCCATTTTTCAAATTTTCATAACAATTAAGCACATTTCCCTCCACAAATTCTCATTACTGCAATGCACAAGGCTTATATTTTGTATATTGAAATGTGACTTGAACCTGTTCTTGACCGGTTTGAAATATTGTTGAACGAACTAAAGCAGCTCTTTAATTTTACCTTCAGACCTTCAGTTTTTCTCTTCTCTCTGCACTGCTTTCTGCTCCTCTGCTTAGCATTATGAGAAGGGCACGTCTGCTGTGTTCACCCCTCACGCTTAACAGGTTTACCTGCAATTGACAGCGTGCCGGCAGCTGCTTTAGTTTGGAGGCTGGTAATCCTGTTCAGAACCCGGTCATGCTCCTCCGGCGGAGGTTACGGCACGGGAAGAGCGCTGAGAAAGGTCTCTTCAGTAAATCAGGCCTCAGACGCAGGATGGATGACGTGAGGATGAGTGATAAAGTCTGTCAGCACCAGGATGAAGGTCGAGCGGAGTCTAAGTGAAGGTGAGACGAGAGACAAGAGCCAGATCAAGTGTTTATCTCACTCTTATGAAGAAGTGTCATGCTCCGTCTCATGTTCACACTACGAGCTGAAAAATATCCATCTGTTTTGTCAAGACACTGAACATTGTGAAATGTTTGCTGATGTGTGACCCTGCACCACAAAGCTAGTCATAAGGGTCAATTTTTGTTTTAAATGAATCTGAAAGCTGAATAATTAAGTTTTTCATTGATGTATGGTTTGTAAGAAGGACAATATTTGTCTGAGATACAACTATTTGAAAATCTGGAATCTGAGGGAGCAAAAAAATCTAAATATTGAGAAAATCATCTTTAAAGTTCTTCAAATGAAGTTCTTAGCAATGCATATTACTAATCAAAAATTAAGTTTTGATATATTTGTGTACAAAATATCTTCATGGAACATGATCTTTACTTAATATCCTAATGATTTTTGGCATAAAAGAAAAATGGATAATTTTGACCCATATGTATTGTTAACTATTGCTTCAAATATACCTGTGCTACTTATGACTGCTTTTGTGTTGCGATAATAGAATTGTTGTATTCTCTCTCGTTTTCTCTAATTTTTGTTGTAAATGTGAGAGATATTCTTTATAAAAGTTGAGACTCGTCCACGCCCCCCTGAAACGGCTCGTTCTAACACACCCCCACATCTCTACGTCAGTATGTGGGAAGATTTGCATAATGCCGCCCAGATGTTCACGCAAAGAAAGAAGACATATCTTTTATTCTAATTGTAGTATTGTTGTTGCCGCCGCCATGTCATATAGACAGTGTGTGTTTCACTGTGAAAGCGAAACTACTTTGTTTGGCCTTCCAAAAGAGGACGATATCCGCTTCATCATGCCTGCAGCTGATCCATGCTGGTCGCTGAGGAAATACATCAACTTTGCACTGTGGATCACGGAATCAGCTTTCACCGTGGATGAGGTGGTGTCCAGCCAGGGGTCATCACATGTGGTTGCCGCACACAAGGTACGCTCCTTCGTAGAATCCGCCTGCCGCTCTGTTCTCAAGCCGGCCGCGGCTCACTCAAGGCCGGTGTGTGTGTCGCTGTTTCGTTGAGAAAGTGAAGCTACTTTGTTTTTGCCTTCCGAAAGAAGACACAACTAGAAATCATGTTTATATCACGTTTATAATGGGTTTTATGTTTATGTCTTGTCACTCCAGCAGGACAAAGCATCACAATATGTTAAGAGGCGTGACATTTCCATCACATGCTTGAGGCATTCGGCCAATCACAACGCACTGAATAGCCGGCCAATCACAGCACATCTCTCTTTTCAGAGCGACGAGACTTTTGAAAATCGACGCGTTTCAGAAGGCGAGGCATAGAGGAGAAACAATAATGCACAGTATGTGGAAAATAATGTGTTTTTTTAACCTTAAACCGCATAAACACATTGCATTACACCAAATACACAAAATAATGTTCTTTTTAGCAGCATCATATGACCCCTTTAATATGTAATCATAATATATCCTTTTATATTATCAGATTAACCATTTATGTGTTTTTTGTTGTTGTTGTTGTTGTTTTGTTTTTGTTTTTTTAATGCCAGCAGCACTGGAGCTGCATGATGAAAATCTGTCACATGATCAGTGACGCTCATTTACATACACTTGATTAGTCACAGAAAGAGTGCACTGAAATATTGGTGCACAAAATCCTAAAACTTTCAGCTTTAATTAGGATTATATAATGATCGGCTGAATAGAAATAACAAAAGAGCAGGAATGAGAGGGAGTATTCATTGTCTCTGCAGACGTGTTTTCAGTCTCCGTCTGAAACTGGATTAATCCTTTTCACATTCATGTGTAAATAAGTTGGACCATTATGGTGTTTTTCACATCTCTCTGTCTTTCAGGCTTAGTTTTTAGACATAAATGCATTCATATGAGACTCTGCACTCATCTTTCTGACGGCGCCACTGCACTAAAACAAAACTGCTAAGTGTCAAAGCAAAGAAAGGCAACTTCTTATTGCAGTCAGACGTTTTAAATCACCTGATATCGACCCCGAGGATAACTGGCTTTTCTGTTTGTCTCTCGCTGAGCGCCGCGTTTCTGCTGACCTCCTGGAAAGCCAAATAAATTCTGACCTCAAGGAAAGTTCACTTTCAAATCATCCTTCGAAACTGTTTTTAGAAAGTTTGATCTTTTGTGCGGTGTTGAAAACCCTTTGACTCCTATGTGTTCCCTGTCAGAAAGGACCGGCCTTTTAAAGGTTGCTTGTAAATCACTCGTTATGCAATATATCACTAAGTCTTTTATTTTGTACAAAATGGCATAAAGTACAACTTGAGGGTTTTGTGGGGGGGGTTTTGAAACTGATTGATCGCAGGCCTTATTGATCTGCATGCACTTCAGTTTTTGACTGACAAAAAGCATAATTTGTGAATCGATTTTGTCAATATTAAATAAAATATTCTAAAACTGCATTCTGTGTTTTAATTTTTAACCAGGAAGCTTGGTGGTTTGAAATGCTTTTATTTTGTACTAAACAGCATAAAGTACAACTCAAAAATCAAAAATATTGACTAAAAGCTTTTTGTCAGCTTGTTTTCTTTCAATTAGGACAGCTTTTATGTTTCTTTTTAATCGTAGGCCGGTCATTTTGACCAGGAAACCCACAAGTGTGACTTTGTGCCATTTTGTACAAAATAAAAGCATTTCAAATATTTCCTGGTTAAACATTTAAGCACACAGTGTGACATTTTTTCATCTGTTATTTAATATTTAAATATATATACATATATATAAAAGCCATTTTTTGTAGGCCGGTCATTTTTGACCATGAATTTTTGACAAGGTTGGGAAAAAGTCGTTTAAGTAAATAATGTATTTCAAAAATAAATAAATTGCTTCTTAATCTCATTTTTTTTATTTTTTTTATTTTTTTTATTTTTATTTTTTGCAATATTTGGTGAAAATATAGCATAATGAGCGAATTATAAGCTATTTTTTGTAGGCTGGTAATTTTTGACCAGAAACACCACAAGGTGGGAAAAAATCCCAGAAAAAATACAAAAAAGTATAAATAAAATTTTTGGGGGAAGTTGTTATGCAATGTTTGAGCAAAGTCAGTAAGTTTTGGTCCAGTGTGATAAAATGAAGTAGCATTTTTGGAAAAAATAAAATCCTCTCCAGGTCACAACATTAAAAAATAACAAATAAAATCAATCCAAATAAAACACTTACTACAAATCCATTGCATCTTGCTACCAAGTCAATTTCTGACCTTCGAGGATCGACACACCAAAGACTGAGAGCAGCGTTAAAAATACAACAATCACTGCTCTGCACATCTCAAGACACCTGAGTGCATTCACTTTCTAGTTTTAAAGGAATAATTCATCCAAAATGAAAATTCTGGCTTCATTTACTCACCCTCATGCTGTTTCGAACCCCTACAGCTATATTTTTCCAGAGTGTTCTGAGCTGCGTTTCCCAAAAGCATCATAAGCCTAAGTACATCGTAGACCCATTGCCACCAATAGAGCTACGATCAACAAGGCTTACGATGCTTTTGGGAAACACAGCCCTGGTCACTTGTTTCAATATAGTGAAGGTACTGTAAATGGGGACCAGTAAATACTAAATACACCATAAAAGCATGAGCTGTTATATAATTATATTATTAAGCTTTTTATAATACAACAGACTGTAAATGAAGCAGGATTATTTTAGTAAACTAAAACCATTAAATATATATATATATATATATATATATATATATTTTTTTTTTTTTTTTTTTTTTTTTCATTTTTATAATTTCATAATAAGTAAAAAAAAAATATTACTTAAAATAAACTAGATGTTAAATGAAATAAAATAAAATAAAATATAAAATATTTTTTTATTATTATTTCTAGTTGCCAAGGCAACATTTCTCATTTTAATCGTTTAATTTACTTGATGTACTTTTATTCAGCAAGGATGCATTTATATTGCTGCAAAAGATTTCTACTTCAACTAAATGCTGTTCTTTTGAACTTTCCATTCATCGGTGAATCCTGGAAAATAAAATGTAGCACGTTTTCCACAAAATTTTTGGTCAGCACAACTGTTTTCAACATTGATAATAATCAGAAATGTTTCTTGAGCAGCAAATCAGCATATTAGAATGATTTCTGAAGGATCATATTTCACATTTTTACCCCAAACGTTTCAACAGCGGTGTATTTTGGATCAGGAGAGATGCACTCTTAAAAATGTTGCCTGAACCCACAGCAGCCTAGCATTGTTACACTGAGTTTTGTATGCAAACACACTTTTTCATGTATTATTGCAGCGCAGCACACGGTTAGAGCAAAACGACTTCATTACTTCATCCAATATAGCTACAGCATTTTCAAACAAATCTGAATTCCCATTACAGCCCTTCTGCTGATATGAGACAACATCACAATTAATTTGCATTTGCAAGCATGCTGAATTGTGTTATCGAATCACTTCCAATTCCATCTCGCCTCAATTCCCTGTCCCTTCACCGAGAACCATAGCTAAACAAATAGCACGTCTTCTCAAACATTGTCAACATCGGCCCTCTGTGACAGCCGTGGCATTTGTCTCATTACACTAATATTTGTCCTCATCCTTGGGATGGTTTTCGGTGCTATTTGCCAGGAATGGAAGCTTGAAGGAAAACAGAGCAGTTTTTCCATTACACTCCAGTGATTTTCTCTCGCTCGTACAACATATGGCTTAATTGAGTCTTTTCTTACGTTCATTTTCACAGCCTGCCGAAGGCATGAAGGACATGAACAAAAGCTACTTACTGCCTGTCACTTCATAAATGTAATTAAAAGTGACTGAATTGAAACATTAAAGACTTGATTCCTGTAACTATGCCAGCAAGGCATCATTCTTCTCATTCTGAGGTAAAAGTGGGCCTTGTGGACAAAACTGTAAGAGTAGTTTTAAATCAGAGAAATAGAATGCTGATTTTTACGGGAAATTCAAGGGGGAACACAACAGTACTACATGACTATAGTGATGTAGTGATATAATAGTGGCTACACAAACTCACGCTATGTTGCGAACCTTATGAACGGTACGTCAAGTGAGTGACCGCTTTTAGTGATTATATGAGGCATTCTAGGCTGTATAATACTGTCTGACTGTCTTAGAAAAGCAATATTCACCTCAGTAAAGAAAGTATTGTGTTTCAAGTCATAATTTTATTTGTCTTGATGTTTCAAGACGACTCTTTTGTGTGTTTTCAAGGCATGCGAACTGCCGCACACTCGTATAAATGCATGAATTTTCTTTCACTTAATAATAGATTACATTTTTCGATTTGTTTCTCTCCAAACCCTACCGTATGCCTTCAGTACACTTGGAATATGGAATGAGTTGCATGGGATAATTTCATGTTTGTTAAAAGATTGAAAAAAGTTGGATGGACAAGTGCAAGCATTTTTTAATCTTCTTTTGTGATCTAAAAAAAAGGGTAGCCTAAGGGGACCACAAAACCAGTCATAAGGTTACATTTTTGGAAATTGAGAGTTATACATCATCTGAAAGCTGAATAAATAAGCTTTCCGTTGATGTATGGTTCGTTAGGATCATTCTATTGGCGTTTACTGTCACTGTCAGGGACTATTTTTCTAGTGGAAGGATGTCTTTTAACTTTAAAAAAGTAACATATTAACAGTGCTGGGTAGTAACTGATTAATCAAATTCCAAAAATTAAGTACTTGTAATTAGAGTATATCACATTTTAAAATGCTCATAACCAGATTACAGTTACTTTTTTATGGATTACGTGAACTCACAATGGCATTAAATTATTAATAATTTACTGTTTCTTCCCAATTCTTCTTTTAAATGTTCCTTTCTAAAAATGCTACTTTTCAATTAATAGTTTTTTTTTTTTTTTTTTAAATGACGTCGATTCGATATTGATTTTTAAAAGCCACAAATCGTTCTTTTCCGGTATGTATTTCAGCAAACATTTAACACAAGATCTGATTAAGTTCGCCGTGATTTTGCTAAGTAAGACATTTTCCTGGATCAACATCTTTCGTTCATCTTTTCTAACCTAACCCCGAGCTGGATGATGACATCACTAAATTCAATGATGAACTGCCTTTAACTGAAAATTGAGTGTTTACTATTGCCATTTTGCATTATTTGTAGTATTACTCAGAGCCGTTGTCTCTCAACAGCTCTGAGTTATACTACAAATGTGTGGAAACATTTGACATCACGCACAAGGTGCCATGATTTCAATAATGAATGAATGAATGAGTGAGTGAATGAAGCACTGTTTTGTTTACTACACACATACTGATGCGCTGTGTGCTGAGGGCCGGTGTTGCATCAGTCCAGTCGTGTGGAGCTGCAGACAGGTCTGCGATCTGCCAGACTCACCCTAAAGCGAGTGCACAAGGAACATGAAGGCCTGTACAGCATCCGTCTGCGCACCTGGGACGGGACCGTCGAAGACAGAGCCTACGTCAAAAATCCTCAGAAACTCGTACTAGTGTAAATATCACCCCGACTGATAGCTACCAGCAGAATCTGTCATAGAAAGTTCATAACGTCAATCTAGATATAAAATTGTGGAAGCCTGTTTCCCTACTGAATAAAAAAATGTAAAAGTTGATTACGACTTTTTTTATCTCACTATACTTACATGTATTCCCACAATAAAGACTTTTTTCTTACAATTGCTTGTTTTTATCTCACAATTGTGACCGTTTTTTTGTAATTGCAATAATTGCAATTCCAATTCTGGCTTAATTGCAAGTTTATATTCTCGCAATTCAGATTTTTTTCTCACAATTGCAAGTATATATCTCAAAATTCTGACTTTTTCCCGCAATTATGTCCTTTTTTCTTACATTTACATTTATGCATTTAGCAGACGCTTTTATCCAAAGTGACTTACAGTGCATTCAGGCTAACATTTTTTACCTAACATGTGTTCCCTGGGAATTGAACCCACAACCTTTTGCGCTGCTAACGCAATGCTCTACCACTGAGCCACAGGACATTTTTGTGACATTTTTTTCTTGCAATTCTGACTTTTTTTCCACGCAATTGCAAGTTAATATCTTGTGAGATATATGTATATTGTCAGAACTGAGAGATATAAACTCACAATTGCGAGAAAAAGTCAAAATTGCGATATAAACACAATTGCGAGAAAAAAGTCAAAATTGCGATACAAACAATTGCGAGAAAAAAGTCAGAATTGAGAGATATAAACTCGTAATTCTGACTTTATAATACACAATTGCGACTTCATGTTACACAATTTTGACTTTATAGCTCACAACTGGGAGAAAAAAGCCAGAATTGTGAAGTCGCAATTACCTTTTTATTTTGTATTCAGTGGTGAAAATGTTCTTCCATATAAAATACACGAGTTTAAACTGAAAGGCTTCGGAAAAGTATTGGACATCTAAAAAAAAAAACAATTTCACATCACAAAATTTTTTTTTTTTGCCCCTGACTGATCATTTGTTGGGTGTCATCACTCCAGATTATTGGCGACTGAAGAAGTTTATTGTGTTACATTTGTCGCCTGCCTCTCCTAATTAAGCAATGTAAAACTTGAACTCATCAGAGACTTAATTCTCATGAATCTGTGATGTTCTTTCCAGAGCAGAGTTCCCCTGTCAGCGTAAGTCCTTAAAAGCAAGACGAGGACGGGAATTGAATTTCCTGTCTCATCAAAGGAAGTGGGCCGCTCTGTAAGCCTGCAGTGTAGTAATTAGAAAGCGAGCTTCACTCTGCTGCGCGTGACGTCCTCACTTAATCTCAGAGGAAAAATTTGCATTACAAATCTTCCAGGTAACAGGAAGAAGCCGGAGGTTGCTCTTATGAGTCTGTTTCATCCTTGTTGGTGGCGATTAAACAAATAAGAGCGTGAGAAGCCCTGCAGCCGTCCTCTTCTAAGAAACTTACTGAAGTAAGCTTAACTCTGCTGTGGAGAGAAATTTGATTTTTCAGAAGCTGCTCATTAATAGGTCAGGGAAACTTAATGGGGTTCCCAGTAATTTACTTTTTATTAAGAAGTAAAAATAGACATGAATGATTATTGTTAACTAAAAGTAAAACAGCTGAAAATAATTTTTGGTATTCAAATAAAGCTGAAATAAAAAATAAACAAAATTAATGGATTAATGAATGAAAATGAATTATTTAAGTTCCTGGTTATTTCTATATTATTATTATTATTAAGAAATAAAAATAGACATGGATGACAGTTATGGTTAACAAACTAAAACTATTACAAATAACTTTAATTATTGAAGTAAATAATAAATGAAACACTTAATATAAATAAGCTTAAATGAAATTAATGGAGTTCCCATTTATTTATTTATTTATGTAGTAAGGAATTAAAATTACACGAATGACAGTTTTTGTTATTGTTAACTAGAACTAAAACTATTAAAAATAATTTTTGGTATTGCAATAAAGCTGAAATAAAATTAAATATAAATATTTATTGTAATGTAATGACGGTCATTACAGTTTTGCTGTTGTTAACTAAAGTTAAAACTATCACAAATGATTTTTCAGTAAGTTAAATAAAGCTGAAATGAAATATAAATATTAGGTGAAAATTTTAAACTCAAGAAAATTCAATGAAAACTAAATTAACTAACTGAAATAAAACAAGACAAAAACTGCAATAAAAACAAGTAATATATACAGTACAGGTCAAAAGTTTGGAAACATTACTATTTTTAATGTTTTTGAAAGAAGTCTCTTCTGCTCATCAAGCCTGCATTTATTTGATCAAAAATACAGAAAAAAAATGTAATATTGTGATATATTATTACAATTTCAAATTAGTTTTTTAATTTATTATACTTTCAATTATCATTTATTTCTGTGATGCAAAGCTGAATTTTTAGGATCATTATCACATGATCCTTTAGAAATCATTCTAATATGATGATTCATTATCAAAGTTGGAAACAGTTCTGCTGCTTAATATTTTTTCAGAACATGTGATACTTTTTTAGGATACTTTGATGAATAAAAAGTAAAAAAAAAGAAGAAAAAAAAGAAGAAGCTATGTTTTTAAAATATAAATATTTTGTAATAACAATATACACTACCGGTCAGTAATTTGGGGTCAGTAATTTTTTTTTCTTTCTTTTTTTTAAAAATAAAAATCAATACTTTTATTCAGCAAGGATGTGTTAAATTGATAAAAAGTGATAGTAAAGAAAATATATTCTTAGAATATATATTATTAGAATTTTTTATTTATTTTGAATAAATGCAGTTCTTTTTAACCTTTTATTGATCAAATATATTAGACAGCAGAACTGTTTCCAACACTCATAATAAATCAGAATATTAGAATGATTTCTAAATGATCATGTGATAGACTGGATGTTACATGTGACACTGAAGGCTGGAGTAATGATGCTGAAAATTCAGCTTTGCATCACAGGAATAAATTATTTTTTTAAAGTATATTCAAATAGAAAACTAATATTTTAAGTTGTAATAATATATCACAATATTACTGTTTTTTCTGTATTTTTGATCAAATAAATGCAGGCTTGATGAGCAGAAGAGACTTCTTTCAAAAACATTAAAAATAGTAATGTTTCCAAACTTTTGACCTGTACTGTATATATAAAAAATGATAAATACGACAAAAGCATATAACAAAGAAACAAATCTAAATACTAAAATAATATAATAATAATAATAATAAAATAACACTGATGAATGAGTATATTGCTGACATGCATAGAGCTAAAATAAATGTGGATAGCAGCTCAGATCATTTGATCTTGTAAGAGTTTGATAAATTCTTACTGAGCTCTCACTTTTTTTTGTCAAATCTGAGCTGAGATTGCTGAGATCTTTTCTGAAATGAAAGAAGAGATGCATTTGAGATTACAAGGGCCTTTATTTCAGGAGAAGCATCTGAAGAACAGGAAAGTTCAAGCTCAGTGCTATATGCTGTGTTGTTCCCTCTCTCTCTCTCTCTCTCTCTCTCTCTCTCTCTCTCTCTCTCTCTCTCTCTGTCTGTGTGTGAACCGGGATTACGTCAACCTCTGGTGGATTCCTCCCAGTGCAGACGGAGCCGCTCCTGTGCAGGGTTACTTCATAGAGAGGTGAAGCATGATCCGTGGTGTTCCTCTGATGGTCGCTCTCATCTTGAGAGAGATCCCAGCAGCTTCTAGCTGTTTCAGGGGATAAAACTTGAAATGAAAGACATCATAGTGAGAGAGTACGAGAGCCTAACCTTCCTGTCTCCTAGCAACATCCTGCTTTACTCTACAGTGTTCAGACTTGTTGGCTTGTGTTTAGTTTTTGCAGATAATTGCATCTTATTATGCATATTTATGGAGTCCAAAAGTCTGAGAACACCAGAGAAAATGCTTTAGTTTTGCATTTTTTATACAGTTATATTTTCATTATGAAACTATATTATAAGGGTAATAGTTTGAGTGAAAAGTGGACTGAATTTCTAAATATCATAACATGTGGTTTGTCCTTCTTGTGCTTTAATGAGTTTTAGAATCAGAAAGACATTTATTGCCATTTATTGTTTTATTAAACAAAAATAATAGCTAATACTCTTTGTAAAAATAAGGATAGATGAATTTAAAAAATATATAAAAATACACACAAGACAAAATAGACAATATTTGTTGAAATTTATATAGACAAACTTTGGTCTAAATTGTTGCTAGGGGTTTGTACATGAGTTCTGAATAAAGTCTCTTCTATGAGACTAGCAGCATCCGTCTGTATCTCTGATCTCCTGCTTTGCTCTCGTCTCTGTCTGTCAGTGGAGAGATTGTGATCACTAAGGACCAGCTGGAGGGTGAGTAGATCACAGCGCTCCTGAGTTCACACTGATGCAGTCGAGTGGAGAGATAAGAAGAAATACACGCTTCTACACTCACAGACGAGCTCGGATTTACTGTACATTGCGATGATATTCTTTAACATGTGATATTTCATTGCATCAAATCACACTGTAGGGTTGAATCTCACAAAAATGGTCAAGAACATTTCTGAGTCGCGTTTCGTGCTAGAATCAAAAGAAAAAAGAAATGGTATTTTAGTATATTAAATTTACTATATATATATATATATATATTTTTTATGGTTTTAGTCTTAGTTAACGATAATAACCTTGCAGGATACATTGCATAAATGAGAATTTAGGGGAAAAATAGTCAAATCAAAAGAAATAAGAAATTGTGTGTATATATGTATATATATATATATATATACTGTTTTTATTGTAACATTATGTTCATAACAATTAAGTAAACCTTCTTTATATAATCATTACTTTAAAGTAAAAATAAATATATTTATTATTTAATTTGCAAATAAAATGTATATAAAATTAATGTAAAATGGCTGTTTTTGTTGCCATCAATTCTAATTTAAATGAGAAAAATAAATATTGCAGGCAGAATCTACTGTAATAAGATTCACCATTAAAAATAATAAACATTTAAAAAATAAATAAATAAATATTATAATATTATATTATGTTTATGTATTATTGATTTCATATTATAGTTTTTATTGGTATTTTATGTTATAAGTATATCTATTTTTATATTTTCAGTTTTCATTTCATTTCAATTCAACTCATTTTAGTTCAAGTTTTAGTAATTTTAGTATGTTTGTCATATCTATTTTTATATGTCTGTATAGTATTTATTATTATTATTATTATTCCATTGTATTTTATTCCAGTTAATATTTATTTCAAGTAATGAAAATGTTTTTTTTATGATACGATAATAACATTGCGGAATACATTGCATGAGAATTTTAGTGAAAAATTAGCTCAATTGTCATGTAAATAAATTTCCCAATGCTTCATTTTCTTTATGCAAAGTTTATTCTTTGATTTTAAAGGGAAACATGGCCTGAACATATTATCGACAAGATTCGTGAGATTCATCCTTAAACTACAGATTTGTTGCTCCTGACGTCTCGTCTGAGACCTATTTCTTTTTCACGAATTAACCACCCTAAAAAATGTCCGGCGAACAGTTATGATGATGAATTTGCTCTGTTTTAGAGGGCAGATCTCATATAAAGCATTCGCAGGTGGTCTGGGCTCCCCTGTAAGGCAATACCTATAAAATCCGAGGCAGTTTTATTGGCACTCAGCATTAAAAAGATGATGATATGTGTCTGAAGCTCAAAGATTTAAATGTCGTATGCTGTGCTGCTTACTGCCATGGCAACACCAGGGACTCGTGGGCCATTATGAGGAGATGCAAAGAGCCGACATGAACCTGTTCTTTATAAAGCATGAGAGGTTTTACCAAGTACTGCAGTGTGTGTGTGTGTTTTGCATTCATGCATAGAAATTTATAGTGCAGCCCAATGTAGTTTAACTCTAGTCTGCATTGCATGCATCCTCATCACTAGATAAATGAACTCTGTTCCAAACCCTAGTGAGCGTCCTTGCTGTTTGTGATCTACAAGGCAGTTGTCTTCTAAGAAAGCATCCTAAATTGACTGTCAATTGATTTCAGTATAGTTTAGCAATGAAGCCATACATAAAAATGCATCAAAATGCTTAACCCTTAATGCATTCATTATGATGATATATTTTCTTCATGCATCTTGGAAGCACTGTTTATGCATATTTTGTTTGGGCAATATTTGTCTATGACTTACTGAAAAATTACATTTAAAAAAAAAACATTAAAACTCACTTTTGCATTTGTGCAAAATTTGTCATTTCAAAAGTTTTGAATTTTTGGAATGTTATCATTTTTATTTCACGAAAACATGATGAGAAAAATATTACAGGTCAGATACTGATGTCAAGTACTGATGTCCTAAATGTCCTTGAAAATATATTTTAATGGCAAACTTGGTTGCTATGACAAATTTGTTTTATGTTGTCTTATCCCATATTTATTGAAAAAATAGGTGTATCTGAATTTTATTTGTATTGTAATTTATTTATTTATTTATTATTATGGACATTTTTCTTTCACTAAAAATGTGTGTGGGGGGGGGAATATTGCAGGTCAAATATTGTCTTTGATCAGGTGAAATATATGTTCTTCAAAAGACATTTTAATGTCACATTTTTTGCTTTGTTTTATGTTATATTAATATTAATTATATACTATTATAGTTTTTAATGATATTTTGAATTAGTTTTTATTTTTATATTTTCTGTTTTCACTTTAGTTTAGTTAAAGTTATGGTAATTGTATTGTTTTTTTTTTGTCATTGTTATTAGTTTTTTTAATATATGTATGTATAGTTTTTATTAATTTTTATTTGATAGTTTTAATATATTTAGTTGTCGTTATTTTAGTATCTCAAATTATACTGAAAAAAACATGATTCATTGAATTTACTTTTTTTTAAGGTAAGTGATTGCAAACAATTTATTTTAGGTACATTTAAATAAACAATTTTAGTTGACTAACTTTTAACATGTTTTATTTTTAAAATGCAGCTAAAATAAATCGTTTGCAATCATTTAACTTAAAAACTATTTAATATATTTTTTTTCATTGTAGACTGAATAACAATGAGAAATGTTGCCTTTTTATACTTAGCAAGATTATATTTATATATTATATTGTCTCATTTTTTTATTATTTTAAATTATATCTTTTCTGAATATTATATCTTTTATTTCAGTTAATGTTTATTGTATGTCTAGTAATTAAATGTTTTTATGGCTCTAGTTAACAATAAAAACCCTGGTGTAGTGTGACCATGCCTTTACCCGTTCTCCATGAGTCCCTCGCTCTCCTGCTCTGTTCTGCATGCTGTATGTTGCCAGTGTTCTGCACCGTTCTCAGTGTCTCCTCTTTACCGTCCACAGGTCAAATCTGAGTGCCGTTCCCCCCCACCGATGTGTGCGTTTGTGAGCTTAGCGACACCTACGCCGTGCTGAGCTGGACTGAACCGGATCCGCGGTGCAGAGAGCCTCTCACTTACTCCGTGGAGCGGGTGGGAGCTGACCTTCGTCCCACGCACTGCTTGCAGTTCAGCTCATTAAGACCAGCCCTGCGGGGTCCTGCGCTCCTGCGCTTGTCGTTTTTGCCCTCGACTGCAGGCCTTACAGTCGCGTTGGCTTCACACACCGAGCCTAATTAAGGCTGCACTTTGACTAGCTGGCTAATTAGAGGCTGTGAAAGCTGTATCCTGGGTGGCAGCAGGTGCAAAGCAAATAGTTCATTAAAAGCACAGAAACATTAATGCAGCTCATCCGTGTTATGTGACGGCCGCATAATCCTTTTCCTTTCCACTTCAAAGCACTTGCTGTTTTTCTGAGATGTTGCTTCGGTTTGCTTGTGTGACTTAAAGGAGACTGAATCATCTCTTTAAACTAGACGTATGTTTGCAATCTATGCACAAAATTTTTAGGTGCTCAGTTAAACAAACTATCAACCCAAAGCTGAGTTAGTTGGACAGAACTGGTTTGTTTGCTTGTTTTAGTCCACATTTGTAAGTTGGTTTGGATACCATATTAATGAATACATTTACAAATGTAAATGTTAGTTTGATGGGTTCAGTGTTATCTTAATATTATTTATTTACTATAAATAATACTTAATTTATTTACAATAAATAGCATTTATTAATATTTTAAATTAATATATTTTATATTAATAATATTTTGAATTTGGTTTTATTTTTAGAGTTTGTTTTACTAATTTTGTTATGTGCTTTTGTCATTATTTTATTGGTTTTTGTATTTAAAAATTCTGTTTTGCTTAATTTTTAAAAATGTTATTACAGTATTAGTAATTTTCAAGTACTTCAACTTAATCTTATTTCAGTTAATTGCCTACACAATTTATAGTTTTTTTAGTTACATTTTTATAATCTAATATTTACTTATTTTTGAAGTAAGTTTTATTTTTATGTTTTAAAGTTTTTTTTTTATTTCAGTTTGTTTTAGTAATTTTATTTTAGTTAGTTGTAATTTATAATTTTAAAGTACTTCTGCTTAATTTTATTTATTTCAGTTAGTTGCCAAGACAGCATCTCTAGTTTTTAAGTTTACATTTTTCATTGGATATATTTATTTTTCTTTGTTTTCTTTATTTTATTTTATTTGTTACATTTAATTAATTTTTTCTTCACTTTTAGTTAAGAATAAAAACACTGGATAGGTTCAGTATATGAAAACTTCATCCTAATAATTATTTTTTAATTATAACATTTGAAGTTATGCGCTTTACAGTATATTTTTCCTGGGAATCGAACCATGGCATTGCCGTTGCAAGCAGCATTGCTCTGCCTGCTGCAAGAATAAAAAAAACTACGTCATATACATTGTTGGACATTGAAGTTTAGCTGTCAACACTGCAAGCATTCAACTGCAACTATGATTATTAAAATGCATTCTAGTATAGTTGCATTGCATCACTATCTGCATGTACATCTGCATTCTGTGCAAATCCAGTAACCCTAGCAGACATGAAATTAACTTCGTAGAAAGTTAATGTTACAGAGCAAATAAAATGCCCCAAGAGACTCAACACAAAAAGCAGTTTTAAAGTTTAACTCCTCGTTTTCTGATGTCTGTGGCTTCCAGCACTGCAAAAGGTCAAGATCCTTCAGGTTTTGGAGGGCAGTTTTAAAGTTTCAGATCATCTCGTCGTGACTCACAGTGTAAAAGTGCTCGGAGTGATTCGTTCTCAGAGCAGAGGAGGTCGAATCGTCCAATATCAGGCACAAGAAAGAGCTCCAGCAGACTCTGTAATGAGCAGGAGAAAGCGCACACTGCCGCAGGACATACACTTTATTGGACTTTTTATAAAAAGAACCATAATAAAACTGTCTAGTTCATCAGGATTGTCTGAAATTGTGAAGGCAGAAATACATAGATATGAAAAAGATTTAAATTCCCATTTACCACCGGGCACGTTTTACTATACAGGATATTGCAATACTTTATCTTCATGGAGACTTGCTGCTTTGTGAGAGTGTAATTTATAGTTAAAACATACAATTATATATACAAAAAAATGTCATAATAGGCAGAAATTATTAGACAAAAACTGCCAAAAACCAATTTCTGTCTAATTTCTTGAATATATATATTAATTTATTTTATATGATAATTATAATATATGATATATATGAAAATGTAATATATATATATGTATATGTACAGTATATATATATATATATATATATATATATATATATATATTATTTTGTAACTATATATTCAGTTTGAATAAAGTAGTAAGTGTGTATGTAAACCAGTATGGCTGGTGTGATTTTATTTTTGTATTTTTTTACTTTATGTTTATTTATAAATATGTATTTATTCATTTATTTTAATATATATATATATATATATATATATATATATATATATATATATATATATATATATATATATATATATATATAATAGAAATTCCTGAAGAACGCACAAATTGGCAAAAAACTATTTCCGTCTAACTTTTGGTCTGTATTTCTTTTTTTATGTAATTTTTTATTTTATTTTATTTTTTAATAAAAATAACTAATTTCTGGTCTGTATATTTTTATATGCAATTTTATTTCGGTTTTTTTTTACCTATAAAATTGCACTTGCATAAATTATATATAAAATATATTGAACAATAATTAGACAGAAATTCAAAAGGAACAAGGGAACTACCTAATTTCTGGGTTTTATACATGTATTTTTTTAACTTTTAATTGCACTTAAGTAAATTATATATAGAAAAAAATAAATATACACACCAAAAATTAGATAGAAATATTTTTTAACTATAAATTGCACTTGCATAAAGTAGTAACAAAAAATGATTATTATTTTTTTTAATTTGTGTAATTTATAGATTAGAATTAAAATTACATATAAAAAAAAGTGTGTATGTAAACCAGTACAGCTGATTGTGGGGGTTTTTTTTTGGTGTTTTAGGCATTCCCACTCCTCCACACGGCATCCTGCCCATCCGAGACACCAACAGCTCAGTCCTACTGCAGTGGAAGGAGCCCAAAAAAACAGAGGGCATTGTGGGGTACTATCTGTACTGCAGTGAGGTTGGAAGTGGACAGTGGAAGACCATCAACAATAAGCCCATCACTAAAACCAGGTCTCTTCTTGTATCCTGTTTAAGAGGCAATTAAAGGCATAGTTCACCCAAAAATGAAAATGTGCCGTTAATTAACTCATCCTCAGGCAATCCAAGATTTTTTTTTGTTTATTTAATATTAACATGATAAATGTACAATGTGCTTTCCAGAAATACAATCAGTTAACAGCAAATCTTTAAGATATTGTGACATGAATTTTACTTCAAATAATCTACAAAAGTAACTCATTAACAATAATAACAAATAAATACAAAAATCCAAAATAAAGGCGATTAATTTTTTTAATTCAGTAGAACTGTGAAAAAAGGGTCATTCATAAAATGCAAGTCAATGGCTACCGGATCTTTAAGAGTCAAAAAAAAAAAAAAACACACACAACTGGAGACACAAAATTAAAACCTGTGACTCCTGACGATGTTTTGAGGTCTTATGAAGCGAAAAAATCAGTCTGTGCAAGAAACTCAACATTATTTACAGCATTATTACCTGTAATCCAGAGACTCCGTTCAGTTCTTTCTTTCATTGTCGCAATCATGCAATGATGTAATACACAATTATATTATTAAAGCACCCAATAATGATGTGAGACATACAGTACAGACCAAAAGTTTGGAAACATT
>CM045050.1:29142287-29272287 GCA_024542945.1 allo-octoploid hybrid of Carassius auratus x Cyprinus carpio
AATAAGGCATCACATTAATTTTTATATTCTTAGCCATTTTTAAATTATAGTTTTGTATTAATAATTGTGTTATGTGCTTTTGTTATTTTTATTGTGTTATATTTATTTTGTTACTTTATGTTGTTATTTTGTCATTTTTTGTATATTTGTGTGTGTGTGTGTGTGTGTGTGTGTTTGTGTGTGTGTGTGTGTGTGTGTGTGTGTGTGTGTGTGTGTGTGTGTGTGTGTGTGTGTGTGTGTGTGTGTGTGTATATGTCTTTATTTTGTTATTTTTTGCTATTTTATTTTACTTCTTTATTTTTGTTACTTTTTATTTTTATGTATTTTTGAAATTTCAACTTGAACATATTTTATTTCATTTAGTTGTCATGGCAACATTTCTATGAATAAAAATAACCACTAAAATAATAACAATTAAAAGAGAAATAAAATTAATAAAAACTATAGACATATTTTAAAAAAAAAAAAGGAACAAATTAAAACAATTATTTAAAAAAAATGCTAAAGTTTCTCTTAAAGGTTTTGTAATTTTCTGTTTTTTTTTTTTTTTTTTAGAAAATATAAAAATAAAAACTGTATGTAAACTAAATGTATGTAAACTTAATGTAAACTATAAATAAAAACTCAAAATAGTATCTCAACGATACTAATAAAATAACACCGCCCTAAATCTGAGCATTAATAATGGTGTTGCTCGCAAAAACATATAATATTCATTTTGACCTCTTGGTGAACAAACAATATTTCCTGAAGGTTTACTGCCTCCTTTGAAGAAACAGAACCTGTTTTATGGGCTTCCAGCCGTATTTCTGTTCTTGTGTAAAGTGTCATGAGTGCACAGCATCCTCTGTTGGACTGAAACAGCACTGGCCTCGTGTCTCTTTCTATTAACACAGAATAGTGTTTTCTGGAGAGGAGGATGAGGTTGTTTTGCACTATTTGCTTTGCTCACAGGATGCTTCAAAGTGCATTATGTCAGTTAGAAAACATTGATCTTTGAGGGCACTGTGGTCGTAGCATGAAGCCCATGTTAATGTTCTCCTCTTCTCATTGAGCAGTCAGAGACACAAGCCACCTGCCCAGCATCATTACAGACCGGCACAAACATTGAAATCCCTTCGATGCTCTGACGTATGCCATCTGGTGGCTGTTCTTCTTCCCAGCAGACCGCTCCAGAGATTTGAGCTCACGGATAAGCCTCTGATTTGATAAGAGGATTCAGGCAACAGTTAATCACAAATCTAAAGGCTCAAGAAGGCCCATTTTCTTAAATCCAGTCCCAGTTACTTGTGACTGGGTGGCCACTCGCCGTGATCTTTGTTTCTCATCACAGAAACAGTCTTAAAGCAATGTTTATCGGATAAGTAGCTCTCGGGCCTAATGGTCCTCGATATAGACATCAGCCAGCGGATCAGTGCACTATTAAAGGCTTTTCTGCACAGGGTTATTATTGTTAACTATAATGATAATAAAATTCATTTCATTTCATTTAATCTATTTGAATTTAATTTAATTTTGCATAATAAATTGGAATGAAAACTAAAATTAAACCATTAAAAAAATTATTACTTGAATAAAATGAATGTGAACTGAAATTAAAGAAAAAATAAAATAGAAATTAACGAAATTAACTAAAACTGAAATAACAATTCATAAAAACTATATTGAGATTTAAAAAGCTAATAAGAATGACAAAAAAACATAACATAATTACTAAAGTTTAAACACAAATGGAGATAAAAATGCTAAATATAAAAATAAAAACTTAAAATATTAATAAATACTAAAATAGTAAAATCACTTTGTTTCAACGCTTGTGATTCACAGGACTCCACAGATTTCCACCAAAAAAGAGCATCAGTCATCAATTTTGTTACTTTAATTAATTTAAATAAATGTGAACTGAGAATAAATTTAAAAAAAAATGACAAATAGAAGTACTAAAATAGCTAAAGCTAAAACTGAAATAAAAATGATATTAACATTTTTGCTAATAAGAATGACAAAAACAACTAAATTAATAAAACTTTAATTCAAATTAAAATTCAAAATATAAAAGAAACAATTTAAAATATTAATAAATAATATAACAGAAAAAATGACGTTCTAAAATAAACTAAAAGTGAAATAATTAAAATAAAAAGATTGACAAAAATCTAACTAAAATGAAAATGAAAATGGAAAATATAAAAATTAATTTAAAATACTAAAGAATAATAATAATTATAAATGCTAAATACTAAAAACTGTATAATTAAATACCATAGTAGTGAAATTGCACTGCTTCTGGGTTAAAAATTCATCTGAATCAAAGGACTCGTCAGATTTCACACAGAATCGGAGAGTCAGTCATCCAAAAAGTTGTTTTAGTTGTTTTAGTTCATTAAATATTTGAGTTATTTTGAAGATGTTTTCAGTTTCCATTAAGAGTGTAATCCTCTCCTCTGTGGCTTTAAACACATTTTGCATTTCAATGAACACGGAAAATATATAAGTCTGCTTGTACTGTATATTAACACTCTACTGTCTCTGTTACAGAGGTTTTCTATGATAGTTTTGTCTTCTCTCTTCTGTCCTTCCAGACACATCCACTTATTTTCCATCATTTGTTGGTTTTGTTTTTAGGTGACTGGCCTTCAGTAAGGATGTTTTTACCAGTTCAGAGTCTTCGCAGCCAGTATTGTTGAGCTGAGCTGTTTCTGGACGATGCCTGAGCCTGGTAAGAGATTTCACATGTTTTTTCTGTCATATATGTTCATTTACAGCTCTTTGTTGTGTGTTTGGAAAACAATTCTAATTGCATCTACATAAACTTGCAAAGAAGAAGGTAATAATAACAAATGACATTTATTTCTTATATGCATATTAAGTGAATTTTTATTATTGCACTATTTTTTTGTTTATTAATTGCACGACGTGCACACTTTTTATTAATAGAAAACAATACACTAGGTATGTTTCAGTCATCTTTTATAGAAGCTTCTGTGAACAAGACTATATCTGGCATAGACTAACATGGCATGCTGGTCTTCTTTCATTAATCTTTAATGTGTTTCTGTTCCTTATAATTAATGACTTAATCGTTATAGTGTGTTACACCAGACTGTGTCTTTCTGGCACAGAGATACAGCATTCAAAAATCGATGAAAGTAGATTTTCTTCCATTCTGCTGGTTCACTTTTTTTTTTTTTTTTTTTTTTTTTTTGCCATTTCTGAGGGTTATTTCACTTACAGCACATTTGTTTAACAAGAAAGAGTGGAGATGGCACACTACATTTTTCTTTTGGTTATCAGTTACTTCTTTTATTTCATAGTTTCTGTGTTGAAGAAAATAATCACAGCTCATATATAAGAGAAATGAATGCTTGGAATCTAGAAGTGAGTCATTTATTCTCTGAATGAAGGTAAAATGAGTTGCGAAAGCATCGTTAAAAGACAGAGCGATGATGGATAATTTTATGAATGTGTTGATTAATATCTTGCGGGTTGTCTGTTTGATCTGGAGTTTAGAGAAGTGAGGTGGAACTCTCTGGTGCTGCTGTGGGCGGAGCCTCTGTACAAGGGCCAATCAGAGATCAGCTGGTATATAGTGGAGATCAGTGAGGGGGCGGAGTCTGAGGAGCTTCTCTTTTGATTGCAGTAAATTAATAAGCATTGGACAAAATTCAGAATTAAAATATGTGATTTGAATTTCATGCTAATCCTACATCCTTAAATTCAAGTTAGAATGGGGCATCAGGAATCAAATAACAATTTAAGGCAAGATACTACAGGTAAATAGGGTTAAAATAAAAACTTATTAACTAATATATATCACCATACTTTATCCAGTTGTTTTGTATTTTGTAATTTTCAGAAATGTCATGTTTGAATATGCGAACATTATCTTATTAAACATGCATGAATTCTAATCAGAAATCTGAATGCTGGAAAAAGCCAGGTTCAAGTTTCTTGTTTCATTTTGTTTTCAAGCTAACTGAGTCTTGTTATAGCACTTGCGTATCATTGATTTTGATTGCTTCCATTGTCCTCATTGGATAAAAGCATCTGCTAAATGACTGAATGTAAATATATAATGGGATGCATTTATCAGAAATGACTGTCAAAAGCCAGAAAAATATACATTTTAACCATGCTTTTTTGGAAATAAATTGTTATATAATTCTGAATTACTTACAAAAAAACCCTCGAAATATAGAAAATATAGATAGGAGTAAAACTGTAGATTTTGGTGTATGTACAACAATGTTAAACGACAAGTTACACACTGAACTAAAGTGAAATTTTAAAGCAGAAAGACTAAAATTATATTTTCTTGTAAAAAAAAGTACAGTGATCTTTTATTTGCAACTTTTTTACAGTATAAGTGCTGCTGAAGTGCAGGCGTCTGACTCATTTTGAGAAAACAGCCTTTAAAGATACAGATTGTAATTTAATTCTACGGATGCAAATAGATGAAGTGTAATAAAATAAACACTTAAATGTGTATTTAGGGTGTTTTCTTCCTGCTGGTCTGAAATAAGGCATGCTATGGAAGCAAAATAGACTAAAATCTCAAATGCCTTGCCTTAAAAAGCATCTCAGTTCAGTTCAAGATAGTTTACATTTTCATTTAGTCGTTTAGCAGACGCTTTTATCCAAAATGAGGACAATGGAAGCAATCAAAGTCAACAAAAGAGCAATGATATGCAAGTGCTATAAGAGGATTTCTCCGTAGGGATTTCCAACAGTTTCTCAGTAAAGAGTCTGAAACTATGAACCAAACCTAGCAAAAAAAAGCAAAAAAGTACTTGAAAATAAAAATAAAATACAGAAGACTTTTTTTCTTTTATGTATATTTCTGTTATATACTTTTCTCATGATGCATTGTAATATCAAAAATCAATGCTTCAGTATTAATCTATTATCTTAAATAAAACATAAAAACAGTATATATTAAGTTAATTAAAATATTAAAATATTTTATTTACATGAAGCATCGCAATGAAGTAAATAAAAACAAAGCTACAATATTAAACTATTACCTTAATGAGTACAAACATAATAACAGTATATATTAAGTTAATTCAAATTATTTAAATATTGTCATGAAGCATTGCAGTTAAGTTATCAAAAACCAATGCTATAACATTACAATGTTAACTTAAGTATAAATTTGAAAATATTAACATAATTAAAATATTTCAGTATTTTATTTCCATGAAGCATTGCTAAGAATGAACTGAAATCCAATTAGCTTATTGAGTATAAATATAAAAACATTATTTGTTTAATTGTTTATTAAAATATTTAAGTATTTTATTTTCATGAAGCATTGCAATTAAGTAATCAAAAACCAGTGCTACAATATTAAACTATTTACTTATTGAGTATAAATATAATAACAGTATATATTATTTAGAAATATTATAATATGTTATTTCCATGAAGCAATGCAAAGAAGTACTCAAAAACCAACGCTATAACATTACAATAAATGCACTAGTAAAAACTATAATAATATCTCAATGATACTTTACTAAAGCAACACTGCTTCAGTTTTTCTTTCTTTGTGGTTTTTGATTTACAGTCACATTCAGTGTCTGTTTTCTCTTTGATTGTTTTATTGTCTCGCTGTGACAGAGACCAGAGAATTGATCTGGAGGAGCGGGCGAAGCCGGGCAGCAGCATACAGAAGGTTTGGATTGAGATATTCAGCCCCACAAAAAACAATAAAGGGAAGTACACCCTGGAGATGTTCGACGGCCAGGAAACACACAAGCGCTCTCTGGATCTGTCTGGACAAGGTAGAGCAGCACAAAACATGCGACTCGAGCCGCAGAATCAATCACCTCAACACTAACTCGTCTCTTTCTTCTCTTCAGCATTCGCAGATGCTTTGCTGGAACACCAGACACTGAAGTAAGTCAAGATTAAAATTTGACCTCTGACCCGCTGAACTCTAACCTCTTTGGTTACTGTTGCTAACTTACAAAACCTTACCTTACAAAAGATTCTATAGAAATGAATAGAGATGGCTGTGAACAGTGATATATATATGTATATATATGTATGTAATATACTGCTATTTTTTAATATTACTTATAATTAACACACTATAACATTACACTATATTTAATATCCTAGATTTATTATTATTTATAGTTGTATACTTACATAGCTATAAATAATAATAAATCTAGGATAATAAATAGTGTCACAGATATAACTATTTACAAAATATTAATTGAAAATAAAATGCATGCACTATGTTTGTTTTTTGCTATATTAAAATCATTAAAATAATATAAACAGCACATTTTATGTAGCATATATAATTGTATAAAATAATATACATTATATATAATATAAATTATATGAAAATATAATTTAAATATAACATAAAAAATACAAAATAAATATAAAATTATATTCAAATATCAAATATGTGTGTATTCATTAAATAAAATATCATTAAAAATAACATTTATTAACCACTTACTTATTTACAAAAATGAATTTAAAATGAAATGACATTGCAAAGCACTTAATGCATGTTTTTGCTTTTTTTATATAAAAAATAGAAAAGAATTGTAAATTAATCGTATAAAATAATAGATATTATATTTAAAATGAGTTATTATATAGTATAATTATTGTATTTAAAATATATGTTATTGTGTTATATATATATATATATATATATATATATATATATATATATAATTATTATATTTTCTGACTAATTTACAAAAATGAATTAAAATAAAAAAAAATCACAAAACACTTCATGCACATTTTTGCCGTTTTAAATTAATTTGAGCAGTAAATTATATATAATTGTACTAAATAATCAACAAAAAAAATCTACATAAAATACATTATTATATCAAATAATTATTATACGTGAAATATATATAATTGTGTGGGAGTTTATGTGTGTATATAAATGAACCATTATGTATTTTTATTTAGATTTATTGAAAGGTAAGAACATTACACTAAGAAACTTTTTGTGGTGTTCAGGTGAAGGTTTGTAAGCTTGTTCTCTATATAATTGTATTTTTTACTCATTCACAGTCAAGTTGAGTTTGCTGAGAAAAGTTAGTATTCGTTTGTCACTCTTTTATTATGTTTTGATGATGCAATTATTTAATGTAGACGACACACTTCATCATAACCGTCCATCTGACAGATCGAGCCCGAGTCACAAAGGGTCTTCCTGATGTGGTGGAAATAATGGAGAATAAGGTACGTCCATCCATCACTGCTGTGACTCATTCAGCTCACATCACAAATGTAACTGTAAGCCCCACAGTGATAGAGTAAAGATGGGTGAATCTATTTTTATTAAAATCAACAATGGTTTGGCCTCATTTACATGGTATGTGTTCATTTTGGAGCCTGTATGACAGAGTCCAAAATAAAACTGTCCTCACCCTCAGGCCATCCAAGATTAGGATGAGTTTGTTTCTTCATTAGGTTTGGAGAAATGTAGCATTGCATCAGTGTCTCAGCAATGGATGCTCTGCAGTGAATGGGTGCCGTCAGAATGAGAGTCCAAACAGCTGATAAAAACATCACAATAATCCACAGCACTCCAGTCCATCAGTGAACATCTGGAGAAGACAAAAGCTGAAACAAATCCATCATTAACTTCAAATTAATGAGTCAACACGATGGCAGCCACGGTTTGTTGCTCCGTGGTATTTGTACTTTTTTTTGTTTGTTTGTCCTGTCTTAAGCAGTTCTGGGACTCTTTGATCACTGTTTGGTTCATCTTCTCCCAGACTACAGGCAGAAACTCAAATCTGCTCAAGCTGTAGTAAGAACTGAATAAATAATCTTTCCATTGATGTATGGTTTGTTAGGATCAGACAATATTTGTCTGAGATACAACTATTTGAAAATCAGGAATCTGAGGGTGCTAAAAAATCAAAATATTGAGAAATGTTTTGATATATTTAAAATAGGAAATGTACTAAATATCTTCATGGAACATGATGTTTACTTAATATCCTAATGATTTTAAGCATAAAAGAAAAATGGATAATTTTGACCCATACAATGTATTTTTAGCTATTGCTACAAATATACCCCAGCGACTTAACACTGCTTTTGTGCTGCAGGGTCACATATCTCTTTATTTATACAGCTGTATATAGAGTAAATAATGCACAAATCTGTACATAAATCTACTGTTCCAGATTCATACACATATTATTATTTATTTTTAAGTCTTACTATTTAAATGTTTTTCTGTTCTCGTGTCACATCTGTATGTAAGCATGCATGTATGTACCAGGAGCACCTTAAAATAACCACAACAAATTCCTTGTGTGTCTGCGCACACTTAGTGAATAAAGCTCATTCTGATTCTGAAATTGTTGCTTCTGGCTAAAATACAGTCCATAATCCATAATAACACTTCCTCCAGTGAAAAAGTGCATTTGTGCTGTTGTCTCTTACATCAAAATTCAGCCACATATTTGTTTAAAAGCTCTTTAAACACTGCTTGATCTGTGCAGATTTCTCTCCTGATTCAGACCAGAACACTTTTTTCACTGGAGGAAGTGTTATTGTGGGTTATGGACTTTAGTTAAAAATGTCTTATTGATGGATTGGTTTTAGCTTTTGTCTTCTCCAGATGTTAACTGCTGGACTGGAGTGCTGTGGATTACTTGTGATGTTTTTATCAGCTGTTTGGACTCTCATTCTGGCGGCACCCATTCACTGCAGAGCATCCATTGCTGAGACACTGATGCAGTGCTACATTTCTACAAACCTGATGAAGAAACAAACTCATCTACATCTCCGATGGCCTGAGAGTGAGGACATTTCCAGCTAATTTTCATTTTTGGGTGAACCATTCTTTATTGGTGCTGTAGAAGGCAATGTCCTAACATTAGTGTCCTGAAAGCTTGAAGACTGAGCTGATTTGTGGTTTGTTTCCTCTGATTTATCTTGTGCTACTTACAGAATAAAGTGCAAATTAAACCGTTTCTACTCTCTTTTTTTTTTTTTCATTTTTAGCTAAATTTGAGCATCAGGGAATGCAAGTATGCAGCGAACTTTGATTAAATAGTCCGTGAACACACTTTCCAGCTCCACTATAATAGGGTCATGATCGATTTTTATGCTTGTACATGGATGGATGGGTGTTTTATCTGCTGATATTTCATAATAGAGAGATTGAGGCCTGTTTCAAATATCATTATGCAACCCGAGGGTGATTCTTTTGAACAGATAGAAAGCAAACTCCACAGTCCACAGGGTCATTCACCCCTCATGTGTTTAAACAGGATAGTATTTCAGCGGGTTTCTTTTGCAAAACATATCGAGAAAAGGATTTAGACAACTGGATCTGACAACCTAACAAACAAAAAGTGCCATATTTATTTTTTCTTGTTCGCTTTCTGTACCACATCACTCCTAGAATTTGGAATGCTAAACTCTGCATGCAGCATGAATAAATCGTGCAAACTGTGTCTCGTGCATTATTTGAACTGATATTGTCATGTTTGTTTTTGTTGATAAAACAGTGCATCTCCTATTTTAACTTTGAAGTTTTGAGCATCATTTGAGCAATGCCAGATTAAAAATATTAATGCATTATATATATATATATTTAGTAGTTTATTTAGTGCAGTTCATTCCTTTAGTAGAGCGTCTGGAAACTTATACATGCTCACAAACCCCATTATCGTGTGTTCATTTATGAATTCATGAAATAGTTTGGTTAATCTGATTATGCATTCAGCTATTAATTAAGTATTGTGCTTTCAGCAACATTGAACATGTTTAACTCCCTCTCACAGAATCACCCAATAAATCAGTGCAAATTTCATCCAGTCAGATATTTTAATGTTTTTGAAAAACGTCTATTCTGCCCAACAAGATTGCATTTATTTGATCAAACTTACAGTAAATATATATATATATATATATATATATATATATATATATATATATATATATATATATATATATATATATATATATATATATATATATATTTGTCATTTAAAATAACTGTTTTCTATGAGAATATATCGTAAACTGTAATTTATTTCTATGATGCGCAGCTGTATTTTCAGCATAATTACTCCAGTCTTCAGTGTCACATGATCTTCAGAAATCATGAAAATATGCTGATTTGCTGCTCAAGAAGCTTTTCCAATGTTTAAAACAGTATTTCCAATATTTTTGTGAAAATAAAAATGCATTTTATTTTTGAAAGCCTCTCTGATGAATAGAAAGTTCAACAGAGCAGCATTTATTTAAAACAGAAATCTTTTGTAACATTATAAATGCCTTTACTGTCACTTCTGATCATTTTAATGCATCTTTGCGGAATAATAAAAATGAATAAAAATAAAGTCTCTGACTTCACAGAACCTCACAGATTTCTAATTCTATTTAAGATTTAATAGATGAAGGGATGCAAGTCAAATGCTCTTTTTGAAAGAATCAGCTTCTGCACATTCAGAGAGGCACGACCCCACAGATGATGGTAGTGAACTCTGGGTTGTTCAAACAGCAGGGACAACTGCCAGAACGTGAATGATTAAACTCATACTGAGTATAAGTACAGGTCTGGGATGAACGTCTCCTCACATTGTGTTGAGCTCTTGCCAGCGGTCAGATCAGCAGCAGACATGGCCTTCAGGGGAACGTGGCAGGTTTACGTGCAGGAGAACTACGAGGAGTTTCTGAGAGCCATCTGTGAGTTTCTGTGAAATGATCACGGTTGCATTTCCCAAAGCATTGTACATTTTTTCATGCATGCACTTCTTTTGGGAAATAAACTGTGAGACATCTGGAGTCATTTCATTTGAATTCCCTGCAATGATTGTAGGTCGCTCACTCATTATCTTTGTGCTTCTGTTCCTTTCAGCTCTGCCAGAAGATGTCATTAAAATGGCCAAGGATGTTAAACCAGTGACTGAAATCCAACAAAACGGCAACGACTTCACCATCACATCCAAAACCCCCGGAAAAACCGTCACAAACTCCTTCACCATCGGCAAGGAAGCTGAAATCACCACCATGGACGGCAAGAAGCTCAAGGTAGAATATGTTTGCATCTTTTATGATGTTGAACTGTACAAGAAGAGTTGATATCGAGTACAGAAGCTCAGAGATCAAGATTTTTTCTTAATTAAAAAATAAATAAAAATCATATATATGTGTGTGTGTGTGTGTGTGTGTGTGTGTGTCTGTGTGTGTGATAAAAAAATATATCTTTTTTTAAATGTACTTTATGTATTTACTATATATATATATATATATATATATATATATATATATATATATATATATATATATATATATGATCATATTTATAATTATATATGATAAATTCTTTATCATATTTTGTAATATTGCATGCAAATACAATTATGAATAATCTGTGAATATATGAATATGAATAATTATGACTAAATTACATGCAAAATATATTATGAATAATATTTAGTGCCGGACGATGCTTATATTCGGTTGTGTTTCAGTGCATTGTCAAGCTGGAGGGAGGGAAGCTGGTCTGTCAGACTGATCGATTCTCTCACATCCAGGAGATCAAGGGAGGAGAGATGGTGGAGGTTTGTTCTGATGATCTGCACGTGTTGCTCATCAGTGCTCAGAACTGTCTAGGTCTGTGTTAAATATGAATATTTGTCACTGTCTCTTTCCAGACCCTGACTGTAGGAGGAACCACTATGATCAGGAGGAGCAAGAAGATGTGAAGGGTTTGACCACCGCTGGCTATTTAAATAAAGCTCTGATTTATCATACTAGTGTGTGTTTGTTGTGATTTGGTACATTGCATTATTGGTTAAAACAAACTAACAAATTATAACTAAACAAACATCTCCATAAAATATGCTGCAATATGAACAGAAATGTAAACGGTGACATACAGAAATACTAAACCATCAGGCATGTACTGTAGTTAATAAATGAACATATAAAACACACACAACCTGCCCCAATCTGACAAGTTAAATATTTTTGTCATGAGAAATCGGTCCAGCCTTTCTGGAAGAACGAAAAGTTTTCAAATTGTAAGTTTAAAAAATGTCAAATGATAAAATAAGAGAAATTTCAGATTATAAAAAAAAAAAAATCAGGGATGAATCATTAATAATAAGATGAGTAACATGAATTTAAAACTGATGATTTATAGATCATAGCCTTTATGTCGCTCTCCCTGAATAAATATTTATTTGTTTTAAAGATATTCATTAAGATAAACAAAAAAAAAATAAAAATAAAATCAAAAGATATTAATATAAAGAAATAAACTTAAAAAACAGATATTAACACATTCTACAGCTTTTTTATTTTTTTTTAGACTCAGTCATGTTTTTAGATATTACTGAACTTCTGCATTCAGTATTTTAAAGGCTTATTTTCGTAAAGACCATAAACAACATAACGTGCGTAGGCTATATAAACCATAGACTGTAAAAAAACCAAACAAAATGTAAACACACACATTTTTATTTTTTTTATAATTTTTATAAATACCAAAATATGTCATTTTTATATTCCGCGATAAATATAAGCATATATAAAATAAAAAAAGGTAAAAAACAATTACGCAAACAAAAATCTTTGTCTCGGCTGGGCGGTGACGTCATGGCGCGCATGCGCGTGGCAGTGCGTGACCCGCGCGCTGTGTACGTGAGCACGGTTATCAGGACTGCGGCCTGCGCGCGTTGCGTGTTTCTCTGAGCGTCTGTGGAGCTAAAGATTGCTGTTTTTTTAATCATGGCGAGATACATGCGACCTCCGAACACGTCTCTGTTCATCAGAAACATCTCCGATGACAGCAGGTCAGTGCGTTTAGCGAGTACTAGTCAGTGCAGCGCTCTGCGTCGGCCGCGCTCGCGTCGCGTCGCTAAAATCTCCCTAACTATCAGAAATCTGTCGCGTGCATTATTATACATCATAATTCGACGCGCATCTACAGCTGCATTCATAAACCAGCATACTAGTGAGCGCGATTGAACTATTCTGCATCAGGGTAGCATACTAGCTACTAGCGTTAAAATGGATTAAATACTAAATAAACACATAATTGATATGTTTATCTCATATGTAGAATGTTTTTAGTCTAATATCTGCAGCAGGATTGGGTTTCTTCCTGTTTTGGCTGGTGTTAGGTTCATGCATATTAATGAGGAACACTGCATACATAATGAGAGACGTTCAGAGTCACGATATCTTCACACATCACTGTATCTTAAACCCAGAGTTAGTCTGAAATCCTCAAACTAATCGATTCTTGTTGAAGCTACTGAAGATTTAAAACGTTGGTGGTTTTTTTTTTATTTATTTATTTATTTTTATAATGTCTGCTCAAACTTTGTGCATGTATATGTTTCCCAAAATATCTCTAATAAGATCTACCACTTATACAGTGTAACAAAAATACCAGAAATTATGTTCGGAGGAAAGTAAACCGGTTTGGAACTGATTTGGATTTTTTTATACACACACACACACACACACACATTTTACAATTGAAAATATTTTTTTCTAACAATTAAATTAATTTAAAAATTGTTTATTAATCCTTTTTGTGTTTTAGTTGTTTTTAGTGTTTTTGTAATTTATTATCGTTATTTTTAATAATGTTAAAATATCACGGTTTAATTTATAATACAATTATATTTAGGTTTAATTTATTTTGAATGTATTTAATTATTTTAGATTACATTAATTTAGAAATGTAATTTTTTTTGGATTTTTAAAATGTATTTATTATTTATTTATTTATTTTTTCCAGATTTAGTTTGATTTATCTTCAGTTAGTAATTTTAGAGCTTCTAGTGTTTATTGATATTTTATCATTTATTTTTATAATTTAATTTGTTCTTTATCACTTGTTTATCAAGCCTTTATTTTTATATTTTAGTTTTAGTTATTTTTAGTGTGTTTATTATGGTTTTGTCATGAATACTTTTTAAAATATTAATATTTTTGTTTTATTTATTTTTATGCTTTTGATTTTGTTTTTAATTTGTAATTTATTTTAATTTCAGCTTTGGTTTTAATCATTTCCAATTAATTATATATATTATATTATATTGCATCTAGTGTTTCTTCATGTATTATAATTTTTTTTAAGATATATATATATAATTTTATTAATGTTTTTTGTTATTATTATTTTAAAATCTTACTATTTAAGTTTATTTATTTTTATTTCAATGTTAGCTTTTATTTATTTCCAGTTACTAATTTAATGCTTCAACTTGATGAGAATTGTGAATGTTTCCTAAATCAGAAGGATTGGTGAGTCTCTTCAAGATTATGGGTAGATTAATTCTTCATGAATTTGTGAATCGAGCATGATTTTTTTTTTTTTCTCACACTGCCTTGTGGCTTCAACAGAAGCAAATATGAGAGCTTACATCATGTGATTTTCCTCAAGACCCTCTGGGAAAGCTCTCAGAGAGACAAATGAATGTCCTGTGATTTCATGGTACTTTAGGCCAGAGGATTTGCGTCGTGAGTTTGGTCGTTACGGACCTATAGTAGATGTCTACGTTCCTGTTGACTTCTATTCACGCCGACCAAGAGGATTTGCATACGTACAATATCCTTTGTAGACAAATGTGTAAAAGAAAGAACATATTGTGAACTTTTAAAGGGATGTTTCATCCAAAAAAATCAGACTTTTTCTTTTGTGGAAGCCGAAAAGAGAGATTGAGCAGAATGTCCAAGCTGCTCTTTTCCATACAATGGAAGTGAATGGGGACTGTAAATTATTCGCTTTATTCCCTTGTTTTTCCTTCAGAAGACTCAGAAGATGGCACACAAGTCACACAGATTTATTTCTATGGCGACTCCGCTCCAGTCCCCATTCACTTCCATTGTAATCGGATGAAACCGGTTGTGATTTTCGAGTGTAAAGTCTCTTGTTTGGCCGTGGACGTGTCCGATGTTTGTCTCCTAACCTTATATCTCCTCTGTTGTTGTCTCAGAAAATGTAAAGACATACAGTTCTGGAGACCTTCCCTACAGAGAGTATTTAAAAGAGCCGCTGTAGAGTAGATTCAAGACAAAGACAATAAAGAGAGAGTTACAGCTGCAAGATTCAAAGGGGACCAAAATTGGAGTCAAGGCCTCGTTCTGACCAAAGAAAGAGGAAAAGACTAAAGGTTATTGGGCACAGACATCCCCAAGTCCTTCTCGGAGGCGGTTAAAGACAATAAAGGTCAAGCTGAAGGTCAAAGGTCAAGCATGTTAAAGGTAACCCGTTTTAATGCTGTATCCTACCATCACAGAGCACATGATTTCTGTTCGTAATCAAAGGCAGTTTTACAGTCCAAACGTTTCTGGGGTTTCTGGAACTACAGGAACTTTCTGAACTCGGTTATTTTAACTTAATGGTTTTACTATTAATATTTAGTTTTATTTCAATTATATTTTTCATTTATGTCCAGTTAGTAATTTCAGTGTATATTAAATATTTAAATATTTATTATTTGTTTTGATTTATACATTTATAAATATAAAATTAAATTTATTTATCAATTATTAAATAATTGTTCAATAATTTTTGCATATATATATATATATATATATATATATATATATATATATATATATATATATATATATATATATATATATATATATATATATATAGTTGTGCTTCTGTCGTTTTTATTCTTTACTTTTTTTTTTTTTTTTTTAATAAAAATTAGGGCTGCAAAATGATTAATCACATTCAAAATATGTTTTGTTTACATACTATATGTGTGTACTGTGTATATTATGTATATATAAATACACACACATACATGTATAGATTAAGGAAAATATGTAAGATTTATATATAATATATATGCATACAAATATTTGTAAAAATATATACATGTGTGTATTTATGTATACATAATAAATATGCACGGTACACACATAGTATTTATAATTTTAGCTTTTATATATTTCTAGTTAGTAGTTTTAGTTTATTAATATTTTTGTATTTTGTTGGTAATTTTGTCATTTTTATTTTTTATTTTAGTTATTACATTCAATGCTTCTAGTATTAATATTTTATCAATTAGTAAATAATTCTCTAATTTAAGCTTTTATTTTTATATTTTAAGTTTTTTTGTCATTGTTATTTATTTAAATATTATTTTAAAAATATTTATTTTTATAAAAAAAATGTTTAATGTCAATTTTGGCTTTTAATTATTTCTAGTTATTGTTTTAATATTTTTATTAATTTAAGAAATGTTGTGGTTCTGTCATTTATTATTTTTCATTTATTTTCATTTTATTTATTTATTTTTTATTTATTTTAATGTTTGTAATGTTTATTAATATTTTATACATTCTTGTTACATTTTTGTTATAATTTGTTTATTAAGCTTTTAAATTTATATAAAACACACAAAATAAATAATAGTAATGAATAAAATTAATTAATACACAAATAATATTTGTGTAATAATATCACATCTTTTTTGCATCATTGGATTGAAAATGACACAATATAGAATATTATTTTAATTTTTATCTTGATTTGTTCATACAAAAGTGCCTGAAGTTGAAGAAACACCCTTAAAAACATTTAGGAAATTTTATGAATCTCTTTCATGATTTGAGAGTAACTTCATCAAGCACCTTCCCCTGTTGCCGTTTATCAGAATTAATTCAGATGATTATTTGTGTTTTGCTTTATGATCTGTAATGTTTTTGGTGAATATTGAGATGGTGAGTTCAGTGTCTGTTATATGGATGTGCATCGGTGTGTGTCAGACCTGTAAAAATGCAAAGCCTTAACCGCATCAGCATGTTCGAGGACGTTCGTGATGCGGAGGATGCGCTGCACAACCTGGACAGGAAGTGGATCTGTGGACGGCAGATCGAGATCCAGTTTGCTCAAGGAGACAGGAAGAGTATGACGCCGGTTCTCTGCATGCCAAAAATTAATACAAAGTTTTTGAACTGCAAAAATGTGAATTCTCTAGTATAAATGCATTTAAATATTTATATTTAAATACAGAAATCTTTAATAATATTTAAAGAAAGAATAAAATATTACTAAATTGCATGCATTTGTCTTTTTGTCATGTGCAGCTCCTGGTCAGATGAAATCCAAAGAGAAGCGCTCTCCTCGCAGCGACTCGCGGTATGATGACTACGAGCGCGACAGCCGGCGCAGACGCTCACGCAGCCGCAGTTACGGCAGAAGCAGATCTCGCAGTCCTTCGTACGAGCGCCGCGCGCGCAGATCAGGAAGCCCCAGAGAGTGAGCACTAACTCATACTGATCTAGGCCCGTATTCACAAAACATCTTAAAGCTAAAAGTAGCTCATACCTCACCGATTTAGGAGAAAATCTTCAAAAATAATGGGCGTGTCAGTCCTACATTTAGGACTTCTAAATCTTGCGTCCAGTTTGATTTTCTTTTAAGTTTGCGTGTCTTACTATCAGCCATGATTATTCCACTCTGTTAATTAAAAGGCTGTTTATATGCATATTCACTGATTGTTTGTGTGAAGCGCACATGTAAGAGGCTGACATTTAGCTGAACATATACTTGTTTAATTAATGAATCTTAGCCTGCATTTTAAAATCTGTATTTGAATGTTGCAATTAACATTTTTATTTTTAAACCTTTATTTGAAAATGGCAACAAAGTCATGCTCTACAATATTTCTATGACTGTCTCTCTAACAGAGACTATCAGCCAATCACTGAGTGCATAGTTAGTAAGCATGATGACATCACAGCAACGAGGTCAGCCCCGCCCCCTTACTCTCAGCTTAAGACTTCTCTCTTTTCCTAAGTTTGTGAATTGGTTTTAAGAGAAAACTCTTAACTAAAAACTTTTACTGCTATTTAGGAGAACTCTTAGTGGTAAGATAATCTTTTGTGAATTTTTTTTTTTTTTTTTCATTTCAAATCAGTCTAACATATTGAGAGAAAAAGTGAATTATATTCGAATTCGAATTGTTCAGTAGAAAATCTATTTTGTAACACCTTACAGTAAGGTCCTATTAAGTCATGTGTTGTTGCATTAACTGATAATGAGCAAAAAATAAAAACATAATTGAACTTATTTTAAACTTCATTTTTATTACACTGCACACTTATGTATTATAATATATAAAATAATTATTATAATAATTTAAAAAATCACTGTTAATTTATATTTTGCTTCCCATTTGCATTTTTTCTAACATATCCATAAACCACCCTCCTTAAGTTAAATAGGCAGTTTTTATTTATACTTTTTTTCACTTTTGAATTTTTAATTTTACAATTCATTTAATTTTTTTTTCCAACTTATTTTTTAACTTAATTTTGAACTTGTTTTTTAACTGCACAAACTAAAATATATATAATAGGAATGCACAATATCATTGGACCGATATTGCCTTTAAATGTAAATATCGGCATCAGACCGATATGAAAACTTATGTCGATATGTCTTGCCGATAAGAAAAATACACTAGCTCAGTAAGGAGTTTTAATTCCGTAGGGGGCGCTGTTGGCCTACTTCTATTAAAATGAAAGCAAAATACACAAATAATATTTAGACTGTTTCTGATTAAATAAAGCAGTAATTGATGTCATAAAATCATGAGTATGTTTTGATTTAAAGGTCAGAAGCTATAGCTTACATGAACAAAAAAAAATCACAAACATGACACTTTTGTAGTCATTTTCAAATATTCAAAGTACTGTCATTATAAAAGAACTTCATTATTGTTTATTTAATTCTAACAAATAAGTTATTGTTAAAAACTAACCAAAATTAAAAATAATTTGCTCATAATTTCTGCACAGGAGAGATCTGGTGTTGCTTCCAAACAAAAGGAAATATATCGGTATTGGCCAAAATTAGTTGAAAAATATTGGCAAAAATCCAATGTCATCCCTAATATATAATATTAATATACTGTATATTTTCATTTGAAAAAAAATTCACTATCAGTTATTTTACTGCTTAATTCTTTTTACATTTGCATGTTGTTTAACACATCCATAAACCATCCTGATTTTTTTTTTTACATTTAAAAAAATTTTCAAAATGTTTTTTTTACAATTATTAGTAGTAGTAGTATTCAATTATAAATAAAGTGTATGTATTCAATTTTTATTTCAAACTTTATAAACCAAACTTTTTTTTTTTTCAAACTTTTTTTTTCCAAATAATTTTTATTGAACTCAATTTTTTTTTTATGTAGTGGCTGACACGTTACCCCACAATCCCCAAAACATTGCTTTCTAAACCACTGTTTGTTTCACTTTGCTGATGTGTTGCATGTTTTTGCACAGCTCTCGGTCGCACGGCAGACACCGGAGGAGCAGAAGTCGTGAGAATGACAGGTAAAATTCACTGCATTCACATCAAGAGGCTGCGTTTTTCTCTTTCTAAAGGTTTATAGTTGGGATGCACGATATTATCGGAACTGGCCGATAAAGGCTTAAAATGTAAACATCATCAAGGTTTACAGATAGACTCAGTTGGTTATGTCTAAAGTGAAAGTAAACCGTCGAGAGAGAAACGGATGCGTGCAGGTCTTAAAGGGACAGTATTAAACATGCTGCCGACTGTCATTAAAGGGATAATTCACCCGAAGATTTAATTTTTTGTCATTGTTTACTCACCCACTTGTTGTCCCAAACCTGTAGTGATTTCTTTCTTGTGCTGAACACAAAATAGATGTTTTGAAGAATGTGGGTAACCAAACAGTAGCTGGTCCACATTGATTTTGATAGTAGCAAAAAATACTATGGAAGTCACTGTGGACCGGCAACTGTTCTACGTTCTTTAAAATAGCGTTTGTTCAGCAGAAGAAAGAAACTCATTCAGGTTTAAAACAACTTTTGAGTGAGTAAATGATGGTGTAAAAATAAAACACTATGACAGAATTGACAGAGCTGACACAATTTTTATTTTTGGGTGAACTATTCCTTTAATGTTAATACAACAACACAAATTGAAAAATCACTCACTATTCTTGACTGGAAAACTTTATAATAGGGCAATTAGTTTGGCTGTACTGCTTAAGTTAGACAACTTGCAAAATATCAAGACAAAGAATCGTGAATTTGTATCGTTACAAAGAATCGTGATTAAAATCATGATATTTCTTAAAAAAAAAAAAAAAAACGTGATTATATTTTTTCTATATCGTCCATCCCTAGCATATCAGATATCGGCAAACATCTAATATCGTGCATCCCTAGTTTATAGCGCTCAAAGATTAAAATGCATGGCGCTAAAATAATAATGCATGGTTTTCCAGAGTGGAAACAATCAGTAACTCAAATGTTGTGTGCTCAGACACAGGTCACGTGATCACGGCAGCAGACGCCACCGATCAGCCTCGCGTTCTCCGTCACGCGACTCCAAATACAAGTCCAAGAGCCGGCGCTCTCGCTCCCGGTCCAGATCGGCCAGTCCTCCGGCGGAAGAGCTGCAGGCGTCCACCGGATCCCGTGAGGAAGAGCCCCGCGTCCGCTCTGCCTCCCGCTCACCGTCCCGTTCCCGCTCGCGCTCCAGATCCTGGGCCGGACGCAAGTCTGGAGGCCGCTAGCATCGCTCTGCTTTCAAATACCGTTTCATTCAATCTTTGTGTTTAATCATGACGGCGCAGCAGCTTCTGCTTGTTCTCCTTCTTATTGGATCCAAAACAAACAATGCAACTCGCTTGAAAGTTGATGTTGTCAAGGCAGTTCGTTCTTTTGTAAGAAACGTGCTTTGATGCCGGTATAAAGATGGCTTTATTTTTATAGTCAAAGACAAGCAGAGCACCAGCCGTTTTATTTCTTTGTATGTTTGTTTGTAGACAGATGCATGCAGAAACACTCAAACGGGGAAGTTACCTATGACAGTTTTGTTTTAAAGATTTGTTTGGCGTTTGCTCGGAAAAGTCGCAGTGTTTTTTTTTCTTTCAAAGGTTATAATGTATTTGAAACCCGATTTGTATTTGTCAAGTCTTGATCGTAGCATCTGTTTATATCAAAGACGTAGTATTTTTGTCATTGCAAAATAAACATTGCAAAATTTAAGCATTGTCTGAGTGATGCTTCATTTATTTTCTTTAATGCATCTAGCCCAAAACACATCAATGAAAAGCACAGAACTACAGTTTTTGTGGTTTTAGCCATAAACTTTATGTAGCTCCGCCCCTTTTCTGCGCTGCACTCGTTGCCTTGTTTTTCGTTTGCAGGCTATTTCCACACCATTGTATGATTTTATGCATGAACTGTTCCTTTAAAAATCTTCACGGTCTACTTTGATAACTGCTGCGAACATTACAATGCACGTGATAACGTTTGTTGACTACAAGAAATCCACCGCGATGCCAAAAACTAAAGTTCAGACAAAATTCTAGATGCATGCGCACTTTTTTGTCTGTCGCTCAATGTCTATTATTACTGCAATATTGCTGTTCTGGTTAATATTTACATCAACTTACCTTTTTAAACCCATTAAACAGATTTTCCTCCAAATAAATTTCCTATCAAATTTTAACAATGTTAAATGAGTTTATTAGTAGACTACATTTAGTTAACATAAACCAAAAATAAACACTATTTCTACAGCATTAATTGATCTTTATTTCAACATTTGTGTATTTTAAAATCAATAGTTGGATCTATCATCAATTCAGTGTAATAATATTAACAATTTTATTGAAATACTGTATTAAAAAAAAGTTAATGTTGTAAAAATAATACTTACTAGATCTTGTTCAGTTATGCTTTAATGTAAAAATATGTACTAATATTTCAATTAGAAGATAAGAATTTATAATAATTGTAGGCTTGAGTCAGCTGCTGGCTTCATTTGATAAAATGACACCAGCTTTAATTAATTAAACTAAGTGAAGAGTTCAGTTACACTTTATTTTAAGGTGTCCCTGTTACAGATACAGTTAAGTACTGAGTAATATTTATTACATGTACTTACTATATGGTTAGGTTTAAGGTTACTTGTAATTATGCATAACTTATTATTAGAATAGTATGTACATATAACATGTAATAAGCACACCTTATTTGATAAACAAAACATCCCAGTCATAAACGACCATCTGTTTTATTCCATAGCTTTTAAAGCAGTATTTAAATGTGCAACAAATGTTTCAAACACTAGTAACAATAGTAAACTATATGTTGCATGTTTAATTTAGCAAATAACATTAAATTATCTTAGATATACACCGCTACTTTGCATTTTCAATTAAATTTTGCATTGCACTTGGTTGTCTAGTCAAATGATGAATCATAATATTTCATGGTTCGGACTATAAATGTAAAGTCATTGCATTGCATTTTAGTACAGCACATACAATGGTGTGCAAAAATAGTAGGTCGATACTACAAAAATGGTTCTGTATTTATACAAGTCTGTATTTGAAAAGGCATATATTTCTGTATTAAATACTAGGTTTCCTATGCACTGCATGTGGATTAATGCAAAATAGCTGCTTCAATTTCCTACTTATGAATTAAATTCACAGTATCTTATGACAAAATGACTAAAGTGACCACAGCTTAAAGCACTGCTTCATGTAACCTTTTTTTAATTATACATTTAGTGTGTATTTTGCAAGTATGCCTTTTCCAACATTGCCATAAATAGTGAAAAAGTGGGAATTTTATTTATTTATAAAACAATTAAATTCTAACATTTTATCTGTGAACATTATTATTAAAGGTTAATAAATGCTGTAGTTAATGCATTAACAAATGAGACCTTTTTGTAAAGCGTTAACGAAGTACTCGAAAAGAAGCAGCACAAGACTAGTTTGCATCCAAGTTTATTTTTGAAATTCCCTACTCCCTCTATACAAGAAAAATGACTTTCCACAAAGGCAGCAGTGAACTCTCAGTGATAGTAATATTTATGTTTAGGGCAGGAAAAAAGAAAAAAAATCATAAATCACAGTGTAAGCTTTCTTTTTCTTTAAATACTCCTGCTGTCATCTTTGGCTGGGTTTGGCGGACAGTTTACCGTCGGGCCAAAGTCACGGGAAGTTACAGTTCAAGCCAATGGAGCTGCAGGCTTCAACTTTGCAAAAGCCAATGCAGGAATGTTGCATTATACTCGGATAACAGAAATAAAATAAAAAGAAATTAAGAACAAGCCGTCTAACGTTTGCAACGCAGACCAAAAAAAAAAAAAAAAAAAAAAGACTGCCAGGGATGCGACAGCACTTTTTACATTTCATAAAATTGTATAGACAAAAAATAAATCTACAAAAATGGTACTAGTAATATTACACAACAATTAAACTGGTTTCGTTCGACTACACAAAACCGAAGTTCTTGGTCTTGATGGCTAGTAAAAGTTTCTGTTTGAGAATCTGTTTGGAAGAGTACAGTGGCACGTAGAGGCGAGAGATGCAGGTGTTGGCGGTGGGCAGGTGCTGGTCATCCGGCGGCCGGATGGTGATGGAGGGCATGGGCTGGAAGCCTTCTTCACTGGCCGGCAGAGACGGGCTGGACGTCCAGAAGTACACCTGCGGGCGGCACACACCAATGCATTAACATCTGGCACGGGGTTTAGCAGAGCTGCACGATGAATCGAAATGAAATGGAGTTATGATCAGCTGACTGTCCGGTCCTGAAGATTTGCTTTATTCAACATCAAGAAGATCCCAGCAGCTGAGTCCTTAGCCATCTTCAAGAATCAGCTTAAAACACGTCTCCTCCATCTTTATTTGACCCTCTAACTCTAGCACTCTCTATTCTAACACTAGCTTTTCTAATCTTTTTGTACTCCATTTCTTTTTATTTATTACACAATTAACAAACCAAAAAAGGCCTCTAACTCTAGCTTGCTCTATTCGTTTTCTATTCATTTTTTTATTAAATAATAAAAAAACCTTGATACGTGTACTGTGTTAAGCTAACAGAGACTTGTTATTGCACTTGTGTATCATTGCTGTTTTGTTGATTCGGACTGCTTCTGTTGTCCTCATTTGTGTACTAATGCTATGAAGTGAGTTCGGAGTAAAAACATGTTATTAAATGTGGTATTTTCATGTGCTTTCAGATGGAGCAGCATTTACTACACAGAGCTGTAGTTCACTTTGAAGAAATCGTTCGCGATAATGACAGCTGTTTGCGTAGCTTCTATTTCATAATCGAGCGATTATATCGTCTGTGAATTTTTTTTGTGTAGCTTGTCAATGAATTACAGCTCTGTGTAGAAAATGCTGCTCCATCTGAAAGCAGGTGACGGAGACTTAATATTAATCACAGAACCGGCTTTACTGACAAGATGCACGACAATCACATTCGATTAATTGTGCAGCTCTAGGTTTACGTGAATTCATATCAAAGTGGGGCTGGGACAAAAAAAAAAAAAAGATGCATCTCAATTCCTGAGATTATTGGAATGGAACATGATTCTCTCTGGAATCAATTCTGAGCTTAGTTTTTAACAGCAGATGGTGCTCTAGGCTAGTTTTCAAACGCACACTCAAATGCTCACGAAGTCATGTAAGTGGTTAAATGTATGTGTGTGTAAGGATTTGGATGCAAGCAGAGTCTGTTTCTAAAGCATGCAGCGCCATCTGCTGCTCAAAACATCTCAGAATCGATGCAGAACAATTACTCTATTCAGAATGCATCGATTTATTTGTCCCAGCCCTAATATAGAGTAGAGGGAAAATAAGTTTTTACCAGGTCCTGCCGCTCCGTCATGCTCATCTTCTCAACAATGGACCAGAACCAGCGCTTGAACTGCAGCAGCTTCTCTGCATTCTCACCTGGATGATCAAACCACAAGATTACCAATCAACAACAACATACAAACTGCTCATTCTTCACTTACCAACATCTGAACAACTGGATCAGATTTATTTCATTCCATACTAGCAGAAAAAGTCATCGCATAATATCATTAAAAACAAAATATGCTTTGTATTCAATGACGTATAACAAAAACTCAAAATTATACACTATAACTATATAGAATAGTTTAACAATATTTTTCTTAAAACAAAAATATAGCAATTGTGTAATAATGAAAAAAGTACTTTATATTCAATAGTTATGCTTCCATCTAAAGTTGCACATTAAACTGGAATATCACATTAAAGATTAGCAATTAAAGCTCTGTTTGCATCCCATGTGTTGAACACATATTTTAGTATCACTGAGATACTGTTAAAGGTTTTTTTTTCCGTATTTTAATTTATTTTATTTTTTTTCAGTTTTAGCAATTCTGTTGTGTGCTTTTGTCATTTTTATTAATTATAGCTTTTATTATGTCTTTATAATTTTTATTCATTTTTATGTCAGTTTAAGACATTTCAGCACTTCAAGTTTCAAGTTCAGTACTTAGTACTAAATTAATTAGACATATCACCTTGGCAACAAGCTGAATTTTTATTTTTATTTTATGTTTTACTTTTATTTCATTTCAGTTTTTCCAGTAACAAAATGTTTAGTGATTTTAGTTTTAAATTTCTCAGAAAGCAAGACTTGATATCTTCATTTTGCATTTAAAGTAAATCGATCTCGATTTAAGAATTTTTAGATAATTGTATTGGAAAACTTTCTTTTATTTGCAGTGCATGCAACATTGAATATCAAGCCTTAATGAATTTAAGACTTTCTGCTGAGTTAAGACCTTAATTTTTAAGACCTGCAGAAACCTTGTAAGATTTGAGGAAAGATTGTGTAAGATTATGTAAGATTATGTAGTTGTGCATAAAAATCTTAAAAAGTCTTACAAAAAATACTATTGTGACTAATTGGAATTTTCAAAAAAGAAACAATGTTACAATTGTTACAAATGGAATAAAGATTCCAAACTGTAACATTTTCAAATAATTCTGAAATCAAGTTCTTCTGAAAAAGCAAGCATCTTGGAGATGCACTAATGTACCTGACTCATCGTTGAAAGAGGTGAAACTAATGAGCATCTGGACGTTGACTTCTCCACAGCCGTTGACCAGCAGTCTGAAGTCCTCAGCCGTCAGGTCCTCCAGAGCGTTCTTTGGAAGCACATCCAGAAGACCCTTCCGCATGGCCTGCAAAACAACATCCTCACTTACACTTCTGCATGTTTCTTATTTTTGGCAGAATTTTTACAAAGCAATGGCACAGATGAGAGAACATGTTCTTAAATCCTTCCTCAAACAGTAAAAGATGGGTTCAATTCTCAGGGAGTGCATGCACTGAAAAACCGTTTAGCTTGAATGCAGTGGAAGTCACACTGGATAAAAGCATCTGCTGAATGCACAACTGTAAATGAGCGTGCAAAAAAAAAAATGCAAGCTGCGAAATAAGATCATGACAGGGAGGACATATTGGCACATTTTCTAGTTAATGTGTCCTCTGGTTCCAGCTCTGGTAAACACCGGCTATCACAGCAAGCCGAGTCCAGATGGTCAGATTTCTGGCTCTTTGAGATCAGAAAAGCAGGAGTGAAGTGCCCTCACATGCAGAGGCTGTTCTGCCACCACCAGCATCCGGTGCTCTGCGTATCTCCTCACGTACTCGTACACGTTCAGAGGCGTCACAGGCATGTTGACCCCGCCAGCCAGGAGCTCCACCTGCAGATGCAGCAGGAAACCTTCAGTCATGTGCACACACTCAGCTCTAACGCTGATGCGAAGGGAGACCGCAGCCGTTACCTGTCCAGATCCCTCCTCCTTGCAGAGGTCGATAGCGAAGGCCAGGTCCATCGCTGCAAACACAGCCTCCGCCTCCTCGGTCTGAGAGTGACGGATCAGCTGCCGCAAGCTCTCGTACATCACCGGGTCGAAGAACGCAAAGTCGTGCCAGTTGACCTGCAGACAAGAGAACGCAAACCTCAGAATGATTTCTGTGATGGAGAACACAGTATCCAGTCATACCAATTAAACTTAAAGTATATTGATTTTAAAGGGGGAAAAAAATAAACTGATTTGATTGCCACAATTTTGGACAATAGATTAGTATTAAATTATAAATTCATAAAGGAGACTAAAAAACAAAACATTTCAAAACATCAATTGTTAAAGTTTTATAAATGCAATTGATTGGACAGGGTTTTTATCATTGATATTTATACCATTTAAGCGCAATAAAAAAATTTAAAATAAAAAATAAACTCAATTTGGCCCTAAAAAAAAAAAAAATGTAGTTAAACTTGTTAAACAAAAATTACCTTTTCAGGGACCCATTACATTAGTTTTATTCTGATTAAATGAAATCATGAAAACTTTTTTGAATAAACAGGAATTTGGAAAATTAAAAACTAAATTTGGGGGGAAAAAACACTTACATTAAAAAAAAAAAAAAAAAAGATAACAGAAAAATTTCATAGGGCCGTAAAAAAAAAATTAAAAATTACAAAAAAAAAAAAGTTAAAATATAAAAAAAAAAAATTAAACTGCATATCAAAAATAGCCTTTACAGGGCCCTGTGAAATTTTGTTTTAATTTTTCCAAATTCTATTTTCTGTTTTAATGGTTAAATTAAATGTTAGTAATTAAACAAATTAATTTAGTTTAAGTACAATTAATTAGACATGTTTTTTAATTATTAAAATTAAATTTAACCAATAAAATGGAATCTAGAAAAAAAATTCATAGGGCCATAAAAAGGTTAATTTTGTTAAATCTTCCAATAAATTGATACTGAATTGCATAACCAAAAATACATTTTTAGAGCTCTGTGAAATCAGTTTTATTTTTCCTTAATTTTTTTTTTTTTCAAATTCTGTTTTCCGTTTTATAGTTTTAATGAAATTTTAGTAATCAAAAAGCATGTCTCATTAATTGTAATCATGAAACACATAATTTAACAATTCATTCAAAGTTTCATGAGTTGAATTAATCAGACACGCTTTTACTAAAACTGTATTTAACCATTAAAACGAAATTTGAACCCAGAAAAATTATAACAGAATTAGGGAAAAATGTAATGAATTTCATAGGGCCCATCCTCAGTAATATCCTGCAGTGATATGAGCTTAAACCTGTCACTATTACAGATGTATTAACATTCAGACATTCACCTTCCTGCCGAGCAACACCTTGATGACGTGTCTGTTGAGAGTGATGGGGCAAAGTTCATTCTGTAACAGACATAAGCCAAGGATCCTGGAGGCAGAAGAATCAGGGTTATTGTTAGAAGTTCACACGGGGGTTCAGTCTCACACAGATGCTCAGGTGAATGTCTCTCGCACCTGCCGATGTTACGGAAGCAGTTGAGCCTGGCCTCCGTGTTCTTGCCTGGACGGGGCGAGTAGAAGCCCCTCTTGCCGGGTTGATAGAACAGAGGAGCGTTATCGTCTCCATCCTCTGGGTCGTCCAGCTCCATGTCAACCACACTGCGGGTCGAACCGTGCCTCTTTCGGTTCTCCTGCTGGTGGAATATGAAATTACAATTAAATTCAGATCAGAGATGTAACATCAAGAATGTCCGAAAAACAACAGAGCAACTCCAAAACCCAGTTCAGCTCAAAATGATAAGAAGAGAGTTCAGTGCTGAATCTAACCTGATGCAAAGGACCAGAGAAGAGTCTTTAGGGTTTTAGACGCAACATACCTGTGCTTTTTCAGGAGTGTCGAGGAGGCCGAGGTCCAGTATACTGTCAGCACCGTTTTCCCTGAGAAACAGAGAAGCTCATTAAATACTCCACGATCAGCAGAGAGACAAAAATATCCAGGTCACCAAAAAATCAACTTACCCTAACGTAATGTAATATTTTAAACAACAATAATAATTTAATTCGTTTTTACTATAGTACTGAATTATATATATAAAAAAAACATTTAAAAGCATTAAATAATTATGTAATATTAATAATTAAACAGTTTGATAATTAAAATGTTAAATATACATAATTATTCAATACTATAATAATAATCAAAAACTAAATAATTATGCACATAATTAAATGTAGTTTATGTAATTCTTAAAAATTATAAAAATTTAATAATGTAAAAAATTAATACATTTTATAATAACCTATTTAATAATGATTAAATATGTTATAAATACACTAATGATTAACTACTATAATTACATAAATTGCATAATTATCTACATAATTATTTAAGTTATTTTATCATTTAATTATTAAATACATTTAATATTTCATTTTAACACTATTACCATAACACTATATTCACTAATTTGTAAGAACTAAAATGGTAGATATGCGTGTATCTAATTATGGAATGCTATAATAGTAATTTCATAATTATGTACGCAGTTATTTATGTAATTCTGCATGCAATTAGTTACATTATGAATTAAATGCATGTCATTTTTTTTTTTTTCAGATGCTCCAATATTCATCATAGCAAGGATTTCATATTTGCATGTGTGACATGTTCTCACCTTCCGTGAGTTATAAGGAGCTCCATGGCCTCTTCCACACGGGCTCTGAGAGAGTCCTCACTGGCCAGGAGCAGCAGCAGCTGAGCGGGAGAGAGCTCCAGCAGCATGCCTGTGATTTTACTGGCAAACGCCTGTAGAGAAAAGCACACATTACACACTAAAACAAGCCACATGTGTTCCTGTGATATGATCGCTGATGGCTGCGCTGGTCTACCGGCTGCATGGCGTGCACTCGTGGGTACAGTCTCTCTCCTAGAGCTTGTCTGTGAGCCGGCAGCGGCTCCGGTTCATCGCTCGGGTTCCCTTCTGATGCAGGTCTGAACGGCCGTGTGTCGATCGACAGCTGTCTCCTGGAGTCCCTGCAAAAAAATAAATATGTAAATAAATTATTATATATAAAATAAATATAATACACACACACACACATACATATATACATACATATACACACACATACATAATATATATAAATATATACACACATATACACACACATACATAATATATATATATATATATATATATATATATATAAAAACATGAACATGTATATTCATATATTGTATACATTTAAAAAAATACCAACAAATTAATAATATTGCAAAAAAAAAAAAAAACATTTTGCCATTTTGCCATATATATATAATTATCTTTTTTTAATAAAATAATTTTAAATAAAGGCATTAAAAAAAAAAACATACATTAAAACAGAGATATTGCATAAATTAATTTTTCCAGAAAATACATGAATATATTACAAAAGATTATTTTATTTTAAATAATTGTTAAATAATGGTATTTTAAAACATTTCCTTAAAATTAACATTGCTTTAATTTATTGTGCCAGGAAATACATGAATATATCCTGAAAGAGTATCTTTAAAAATAATACTAATAAATAATAATAAATCTTTTTTTTTTTAAATTGTATTTTAAATAAATAAATAAATACATACATATGTGTGTATAAAAATGATAATGCATTAATTTATTTTACCCAGAAAATACATGAATATATCAAGAAAGATTATTTTATTTTAAATAATTAAATAGTTTTAAATAATGGTATTTAAAAAAAAATTATATTGCATAAATTTATTTTGCCAGAAAATACATGAATATATCAGATTATAGATTATGATAGATTCTCACATATTAAATAATTATTAAATGATAATTTCGAACAATGGTGTTTAAGAAAAAGCCACCTGTCACGGTCTCGTCTGGACGCAGCTCTCAGTCCTCCGCTCCTCCTCTCACGCTCACGGTCTCGGTTCCTCAGCCGCTGCATAAGATCTGCAAAGACACAGACAACATGAGCATCACTTTCAGACAAAAATGATCCTGGAAAAATATAAAAACTTAGGAATTTTTAAAAAAGGTACTGAAGATGCAAAATGGCAAAAAGTGCTAAAAACAAAAAGAGATGGGCACATACTGCTAGCCTGCATTCCCTTGCTAACACTCTGTACGCAGTCCAGATTGGGCAGCTTGTCGTTGGAGAGGAAGGCCTGTGCGATAGCCGTGTAAAAGCTCCGCGCCACTCCGCTGCCCTCTCCAGGTTCATCCTTGAAAGTCACTTTGACGCGGTGCACTGCCATGGGTGTAGTGGTGCAGCGGCGGCCGAAGTGAGCGTTGATCTGCCGCATGGTCTGCTGGATGAGCTGCTCTCGGTCGCGGTCCACCTCCAGGGCCAGATCACGTGACTGCAGGTTTCTCAGCTTCTCCATCTCGCGCCGGAACTTGGACTCCTTCACCTCGAAACCACCCAGTTCAGTCAGGATCTGCACCGTTCAAAGGAGAGGGTTAGCACTCAGAGCATATTTTGAGTCGTGGATCAGATCATTTTTCGTATCAGCAAAAAAAAAAAAAAAAAAAAAAAAACGGAAAAAGTTTGCTTTTCATTTATTGATAAAAGCTTTAAGTACTTCTATACCCAGCAGAAACTACTTGCTTAACTAATAAAGTCAGTAATAAAACAATTACACAAATCACAAGCATAGATGAATACAACATAAGTTACAAATGAAGTCGGGTACAAAAATGTAATAAGTGTAAAACACCACAATAATGCTCACTGCATAAGTTTAATACAGATTAATCTTTGTTATAGTTTATAGGCTGCAGTCTCTTTAAGACCAAAGGCACAAATCCTAAACGGGAATTTAACTTTAAGAGACAAAAGAGTTGAGTCCAATTCAACTTCTCTTTTTGAATGGTCTGAAATTGCTTCAGTGTGTTAACTGGCAAGAGAAAACCTGCAAATGATAACCTTTCACTCTATGATACAGTTAATCTGTGAATCACATGCAGGGTGAAGTGTGGGGCCTGGTCCGTACGGATCATCTACGATAAATAAAATGCAGATAAAGTGCTTACTCTCAAAAGAAACTGCAAAAATGAGCTGTACTCACAGATCCCGGTTCCGCTCCCACGTCCTCCATGAAGACACGGCCGAACAGCTCCAGAGAAAGCCGCCAGCGGCCCAGCAGCATGTCGTGAGAGATCACCATCCCCATAAAGCTGCAGTGTGGACTGGAGGAAACGAACGAGAACCGTCACTCACGGAGTCGTTCGCAGCTGTTTTACTGAATCTGTGAGTGTGCGCAGACTTACATAAATGTGGGAAGAGGAGGACCGTCGCTCTCGGTCAAACCGATCTCTGCCAGCAGGCTGCTCTTTAACTGTGCTGCCAGATCGTGAGGCGAAGGGCCTGGTTTAGACGCATCCATGTCCTGCTCCGCAGCCGGCGGCCCCTCGCCACCCCTCTGCCGAGACTCCATACTCATCACGTTCTTCATGTTCGCCGAATACGACATCTTTGTGGGTAGAATCTGGGATGAGAATTACCCGTAGTAAAATATTGTAAAAATATTGTTTTATTGCTTCCTGTTGTTGAGAACTGCTCAGAGAAGCATTTCGGACTGCACCGAGAACTTGCTTTTATATGAAGATTGATTTAAAATCAAATAATAAAAATAACAAATTTTATTTAAAATTAAAATAAAACTAAACTATATAAATATTTTAATTAAAAATAATAAAAACAAACAAAAATAAGTTACAAATGAATAAGATAAAACAAATGAAAATAAGTTTAAAACAAAATAAACAACTAAAACCCAGTTAAAAGTAATGCAATAAAATATAAAACAAAAATAGTAAATAACAAAAAACTATAAACAAAAACAAATAAACTGATTATATAAAATTATAAAATAATATATATATATATATAAATAAATAAATATACATATATAAATAAATAAATAAATAAATAAATAAATAAATATATATAAATATATAAATAAATATATAAATATATAAATAAATAAATATATATATATATATATATATATATATATATATATATATATATATATATATATATATATATATATATATATATATATATACATACATACATACATACATACACACACACACACACACACACACACGTCACCATTTGAAGTGAATCAAAACCTTTCATCACAGTTGACCTAAAACCAAAATGCTTTCTTGTTTTAGGACAACTTTAACTTTTTTGATCCACTTCAAATGTTGACTACTGCATACATATATATTTGTTTTTTAAAGTTGACTTCAGCTAAATTTAACATAAAATTATTATTTGTCTGACAAAAAGTTTAAATACTAAAAAAAAAAAAACTAACACCAAATAAAAAATAAAATAAAACTACTTCAGCTTGAGATGAGAGATCTTAAGAGGATAATGTGTCTGACAAAACTTTTTGAATTTTTTTTTACATATACATATATTTACTTAAAATCACTTTTTAAAAATGAAAAAGGCACCAATTATCAGTATTGTTAGCAAAAATATGTGAGCCATGTTAACCTGCAAGCAATTCATGTCCACCGTCAGATCCGTCAGGCCTTTACTGGCCATGTACGAAGACGAATACAGACCCTGACTTGGTCGTCCAAACAAGTCCTCTTTTCTGGCATTGGGCTGTGAGATGAAGAAAAACAGCAGTGTTAAAGAGATTCAACCATCTGGAATAACCTCGAATAGAGGAAAGGGCGTCTCTGACCTGCAGGAGATGCGGCTGGTCAGCCAGAGGAATGGCCTCAGCGAGGGGCACTTCGAAAGGGTTGGGAGGGATGCATCCCAGGAAGGTCATGGAGTCCGAGCGGCGGAAAAACGGATGGTGCTGTCCGGTCTCAGCAGGGACCGACTCCTCGTCCTTGTCCTGCAGGGTGGAGCCTGTGGAGTCCAGAGTAACGAAGCCGTTTGATTGGACAGCAGCTCTACAAACTCCATCTGAACCTGGGAGCTTCACTTCAGCTTGTGAGGCTCGTGCACAGTGTGCAACTGAAACAACTCAAAAAAATAATGAAAATACTCACTCTGATTGGTGTCCTCGTCGTTCTCGTGCTCAGAGTCCTCATTGTCCAGGCCGAGCTCCAGCAGCTCACGATTCCTGACACAGAATGAGAAAAGTATTTAGAAATCTCACAACAGAGATAAACAGACAGCTCTGGGCAATAAGTGCTATTTTAGCATCACTGAGATGCTCAGTTTTTATTGTTTTTGAACCAGTTTGTATTTTTATATTATGGGTTTCCATTTAAATGTTATCTAGTCTTAGTAAATTTGTTGTCAATTTTAGTACATATATAGTTTTTATTATTTTAGCTTTATTTTATTTTAGTACATTAAGTTAAACTAAATTTAAATGTGAAATGCTGCCTCTGCAACTAGCCAAAATAAATTTTATACCCTATTTTTTTACATATTTTTTAAAGTAATGAAAATTGTTTTTTTTTTTATGTTTTATAACCTATAGTAACCCTGCAATATAAAAAAATTAAATTAAAATTAAAACAAAAAAACTAAGACAACAATAAAATGAGTTTTAAAAAAGAATATAAAACAAATTTAAAAAAAAAAAATTGATGAATGAGAAGTGGGTTAGTGGTGATAAATCACTGTTTTATGTTTTTATTGAAAAGTTTTCAGGATGCTAATCATGACAACTATTAGCTTTTCACTAGTCAGTTTTTGAACAATTATTGTAAACAAGTTCAAAGGAAAAAGAAAATTATCTCTCAAATATATATTTTTTTCCATTGTTAACAAAGCATTTCAGTAATTTGAAAAAGCTGAAATAAATTAAAACAAATATTCAATGAAAAAAAAAAAAACACTAAAATTACTAAAAAGGAAATAAAATCAAAACTAGAGAATTTTTTATTTTTTTTAAATGATTAAAAATGTCAAAAGCACGAAATAAAACAAATTCTTAAAACACAACCGAATTCAAAATATTTAATAATATTAAAATATATTAAATATTATATTTTAAATATTAAAATATCGGTCAAATATCAACAAAAAGGCAAAAAAAAATTCTTTAAGACATTAATTATCCACACTAAATGTAACTACTAAAATCTTGTTTTGAAGTGCTAATATGGGCAGTTTACCTCTTCCGGTCAATCTGAGTGGTGTCGAGTGTTGTCTGCAGATTCATGGCTTTGATCCAGTAGATGAGAGCCTGGAAGACGTACGCCACGTGTTTGAGCGAACACACGTCCAGCACAGGAAGTACGTCTGAATGCTCGTCGTTATGGGAACGCATCAGAGACAGAGCGTAGTTCAGGAAGTCTCCTCGAGCCGACATCATCCCCTGACGAGCCGTCAGAAGTGTTGCGGCGCGCCTGGAACACGCAGAAGGAAATTATTTTATAACAGTAGAGTGCTGCAGGAATTAAGTGTAGACCAAAACCCGTAAAGAAGTCAGCTTCTTAGCTCTTCCAGTTAAATCGTCTTGAAGTTATAGGCTTTTTTTGACCGGGATTTTGTTTAAAAGCCTGAAATAAGATCTGTGGTGAACACAATCTCAAGATTTTTCACATTTTAATAAAAATCCTAATTAAAGTTAAAGCAAAATAAATAAATAAATAAAAAAAAACTAAAAATTAAAGCCAAATGAAAAAAAAAAACTACATAAAATTAAAACAAAACAAAAGAAATCTAAAAAAAAAAAAAACCTTTAAAAAAAGAACAAAAAACTGAAACTAAATAAAACTAAAATAAAAACAAAACTAAACACAAATAAAACAAAAATGTAACCAAATAAGACAAAAAAAAAATTCAATAAAATAAAAAAAGTAATAATTTTATTAAAATAATTTTTTTTTTTTTTAAATATGTCTGTCTAAGTGGCTAAATGGCACTATAAAAAGTAAGAAAAAAATAAAAATTAAAGCTAAATAAAGTCAAAACAAAACAAAAAACTAAAAAAACAGAAATCTAAAAAACAAACTTAAAAAGAACAAAAAAGTAACAAAATAAAACTAAAATAAAAACTAAACAACAAAAATAAAACCAAAGACAAAAAAAAAAAACTAAATTAAAAAAAGGAAACCGTGAAAATAAATAAAAATATGAATAAAAAAATAAACCAAATAAAGCTAAACCTTAAGATTTTTTTCTTTTAAATGTCTGAGGGTGTTAACAAGTGGCTAAATGGCACTATAGCGGTTGTCAAGGACATTAAATGTGATTACACCAAACAGGTAAACTCATCTACTCACAGCTTGTTTATAAAAAGTTACTTCTTGAAAATTCATAAAACATGAAAAAAGAATCAAACTTGATAGCCAATGGAAAATTCCTATTGGGCTTTTCCTGAGAAAACGGTGGGGTGAATTTTCATCAATAATTTTAACTGCTCGGGCATCTTACCTTCGACCTTCAAGGGTGCGGAGACTGGCCTCCTCTCGCGCCGTCATGCGCTCCCGGCGGCCTGTGTGCTGTGAAGCGTGCAGCGGGTGGCTCGGGTGACCAGGATCCCCGGCTGATGACAGAGCGGAGCCGTAACGCAGCTGCGCTTCAGTGGAATCCATGATGGACACCATCCAGTTCCAGGTGGGGATCAACTTATCCTCCACAAAGTTCTGCAAAACCGACACCAGCTCAGACTCTCTCTGTGTGTGTGTGTGTGTGTGTGTGTGTGTGTGTGTGTGCATCAATTAAAGCAGCACATTAATATAGAACTGAGATTAAACTGATTTAGAACTCCCAGTGCATTAAACGGTTTTAATCAGAAACGAGTATTCAGACAGACCATGGTATAATTTGCCTTTATTACAGTCTGATTCTGTTCGGGTACAGAGCGAGCAGCTCACCTGCAGACTGACGGCGTCCTGATAGGTGAGTTTGACGGCGGCGGGGTACTGCGAGTAGACCAGGTGGTTGTATTTGGGTATGAGGCTCATGAGGTCGGAGATCTGGCGGATGACGATGCTGTAGGCTCGAGCCAGGCTGCTGGCGGATGTCAGGTAGCTGCTGGAGTTACTGGCCTCCAGGGCTGCTGCGGCGGCTGCTGCGCTCGTGCTGATGGCGCTGCTCCGTCGCAGGTTTGAAGGATCGATGTAGATGAGGCCCGTGGAGCTCGCTGGAGGAGACGTCACAATTATTGCCACTAATAATTAATTACTTATCATATTTTCAACTGAAACTTGCTGTAAATTATGGTGCATTCAAGTCCACCTGAGAAGTTTGTATTTATGAGTTTTGACGATGACAATGTATCTTTTCAACAAAAAAAAAAAAATTGAATCAAGAGCTTGCGAATCTAAATCGAATAGGGATATCTGAATCGATACCTAGCCCTAGATGTGACTATTTTTTTTGGACAGGTGGTGTGAGATACTGACCAGCAGGTGTGGATGAGCTGGACGGGGCGCCGCCGGCGGAGCGCTGGCTGGGTGTCGTGCGAACAGCCCACTGCATGGACCGCGGCGCCTGGGCCGCACTGTTAGCGTGCGCCGAGCCCGTGGTTCTCTCTAGAGGCTCGTCCAGCAGGAAAGTCTCCTGATCCACATCGTCACTCTGACTGCTGCTGCTGTCCGAGTCACTGGAGTCGTTCGACTGGGAGTCGTCCTCGGAGAAGAAAGCAGGAACGCTGCTGGCACCTTCAGGAAAATACAGAGTGGAAGGTTATGCTGAAGCCGGCATCACAATTATTAAACGCACACACGGTGAAGAGTTTGTTTTTCTGCACCATAGTGGCATCAAACAGAATTACCTCACAGTTGGTTTGAGTGACACATGTGCTCAACCAATAGCGTGAGTTTGACCTATTGCAAATGGGAGGTGTTGAAAAAAAGTTTGAAAATGAATTATTTGCAATTCTATCTGATGACACTCCAGGTATAGGAATTAAAAATTTTTGTCACTCTTTGTTCTTCAATGTCGTTTGTTTTTTTTTCTCTTTCTTTTTGTTTTTCTACAACATCAGGCAAAGCATCTGCCAAAAAAAAAAAAAAAAAGGCTTTTTGGATAACTCCGGTATATTTACATTTATTTGATTGTTGACTAATGTGCACGGCCATTTAAATAAACAAATAAATAAATATAAAAATATAAAAATAAAAATAAAAAAATTGGGTAAATTAATCAAAATAGGTAAATAAATCCAGATTTGTGATCCTGGACCACAAAACCTTATTACATAATAATATAAATAATCTTTCCATCGATGTATGGTTTGTTAGGAGGACAATATTTGGCTGAGGCTATTTGAAAATCTGAAATCTGAGGGTCCAAAAAAAACATCTAAATATTGAGAAAATCATCTTTAAAGTTGTCCAAATGAATTCTTAGCAATGCATATTACTAATCAAATATTAAGTTTTTATATATTTATGGTAGGAAATTTACTAAATATCTTCATGGAACATGATCTTTACTTAATATCCTAATGATTTTTGGCATAAACGATAATTATGATCCATACAATGTATTGTTGGTTAATGCCAGAAATATACCTGTGCTACTTATGACTGCTTTTGTGCTCCAGGGTCAAACTTAGATACACCAGTTAAACTAGTATAGACTGGTTTGTCTGTCATTTCTGCTAATATTAGATAAACAAAGGCACCCAATTTGATAGGAAAAATGAAAAATAGACTGTTTGACTCACTAAATGTAATTCTACAGGTGCCACGGGGACAAATTCAAAACAAAATGCTTTTATAGTGTATAGCTTCCTGTATGCTCAGCAGCTTATGTGGAGAGCAAAACAGGAGGGAGCACCACAATTACAGTAATTTCTGCAACTTTGATAAAGTGAAGCACCTGCTTCGGATCCAGCGGTGGCTGCGGTCACAACGCTCCTGCGTCCACTGGCGTTGTCCTGGTTGCTATGGTTACTCTCGCTGTCACTCTCAGTCTCAGCAGCAGCCAATAAATCCAGCTCCATGTCGCTCCCTGTAAGAACAACGATTAGCAATTATGTGTGACCTCAGCCTCATTTACAGAAGAAACGGTTGGCTTCTAGACCAAAGGACAACGAGCACCATTGTGTTTTTCTGGTAATACAAAAATTCTGAATAGCGCAGCAGGAAATGTGGGAATATGTGGCAATATGGGAAAAAAATATCACAGTATTTTTTCCATATCATTTGATATCGATATTTATCACGATATTCATTTCATACCATTAATGGGAAGGAAATACATCTCACATGTTTGTTAGATGTAAAGAATAAATGTAAACATAACTTATTATAGTAATAATAAGCTGATTATAGTAAACTAATAATTTAGGATCCCATGAAATCCATTATATTATTCAGCACATTTTTTTTTTTTTTTCAAAAATTTTTCAAATTCAGCAAATTATTCAATCTTTTAAAATGCAATCAAATAAAAATAAAATTTAGAACAAAATCAGATTTTTTTTGGCGAAATGAGTTGCTGCAAAACAGAACTTGTACATCACAAATTAAATCATGGATAAAATATCTTGGGTTGCATTATATTCCTTTTTTTTTGTTTGTTTTTTTAATAAAAAGGACTATGCTCAACTATTAAAAAAGGTAATTTTATTCTCGTCACAATTTCTTCAAGTTAAACCAAACTTTTACTTCGGTGGTTTGTTCTTAAGACCTTTAAAACTTACAGATAAATATTGATTTTATCACAAATATGAGATGAAACAAATTTCTGTCTCTCATTTTTGAGTCCTGTTAAGCGTATAGCGATCTTGTGTTTACCATCTTCATCGTGCTCGTCATGCTGCCCTTCGGCCTCTGCGTTCTCCTCGCCCTGCTCCTCCTGGTCATCATGGTGATCCTCCTCACCTGCAACGCCCTCCACAACCTCCACCTGAACAAGTGAACAGCCAGGGAGCATTTAGAAAAAGAGCTTCAAGCAAAACAAACAAACTTTAAAACAGGTGACAGAACAATATAGCATCGCACCTCTTCTACGTCAGCAGAAACAATGTCATCCTGCTCCTCGTCGCGGCCACGGGCCGTTTGGGACTGACTGCTGCGGCGGGGCTGAGGGTTCCTGATGATGTAAGAAGAGGCTGACTGACTGGAGCTGAGAGGCACAAGATAGCAGACAACACCAGCATTAATGACAACTCCAATAAGATCTATCAGAGTACTCTGCAATAGCTTCAGTGTATTCTTAATAGAGGTGGAACGGTTCTCAGTAAGAAAAATCGAAGCGTACGGTGACCACGGTTCAACTTAAATCTGACAATGCATCTGTAATATGGTCTGTTATAAATAAACTTCCAAGGTGGTGTTATGATGACTTGAAAATTATTATTTTTTTAAATAAGCTTTAAAATTGCTTAAATAATAAAAAAATATATATATATTTTAATTCACCCCCTCAAGCCAGAATTACCACCGTCTTGGAAAAAACTGGATATATAAAACCTACATTTAGCCTAAAAAGCGATTTCTGGACACAATGTACATACATTAATCCATTTTTTGATTATACAATTTTCTAGTTATACCAAGCTATAAAATATTTTATTGGGTAGAAAAAGCTCTGTAGTTTTAATTGTGGGGGACAAAATATAATATAATGCAATATAATGATGATTTAGAGAAGAATAAAAAAAATTAAAAAAAGTTACGTTGAGCCCTAAAATATTTTATTCGGGTAAAATATTTATTAAGTATTTATTTAAATCTTGATCTTTAATTTTTATCCAGTAAAGCACAGATGACTGAAAACATCATGTAAATTCACTGGCAAAAAAGAGAAGAAATCCTGAAGAGATTCTGCTCTTAAAATGTCTGGAATTCTGAAGTGTAATGATTATAATTAGAATTATTTTAGTTGAAAATTTTAATCTATTGCAGGGCTCCAGACTCATTCTTGCCACAGGTTGCTCTTTTGCGAATAACTTTCTCTGTTGGTCGTAATCTTTTTTTTTTTTTTTTTTTGTGCTATAACATGGGATTAATCAATGCATGCTGATGAACTTTTATCATAGTTTATAGTTATATGGAAATGAAAGTTATTAACATTCAACCCGTTCTTTTTCATCAGTAGTATCATTTGTGATATGAATTTTGTGAACAGGAGTTCCTCTTTTGCTGTGTTATAAGCGAATTTGCGATCTTATCACGTTTTACAAGAAAAGATCATTCTCTGTTTTGCTTAACATCTACACACCTTTCACTTTTTAAGACTGAAACAAAATTTCACCCCTCACCTGCTGGACTGATCCGGGGAGGGTCGTGGAGGCAGGGGCTCCACAGAGAAGAGCTCCTCGCTGCCCTGTACGGCGTCGATGCTGGTGCTGGCCAGAGTGAAGGGCGCTGTAGGGCGAGCGATGCCCATCCGCACCGGGACAATCAGGGACTCGGCCACATTGCAGAGCTCTTCCACTGCGTACGGCAACAGAGCCTGGAAAACACGCCTGCACTTCCCGATGGGCTGAGGGATGAAGTTACTGAAGGAAACACAAGAGAGAGAGAATGTGATTATTATTCTTCCATTAAGAAGAAAATATATATCAATATATATTCTTATCTCTGTAAAGCCTGACATATGAAATAATCAAATTTTTTAGACAAAATATATATATTTTTTACAAAAAATATATAAGTTCAATATATTAAGTATAAAATGAATACACAGATACACAGATATATAATACAGATTATATAATTATTATATAATTGCAATTGTAATGTTATATTACTGCACCAAATGACAGGGGTCCCTGTATAGTATACAGCATTTGTTGATTTTGTTTCCCACCAGGAGACATTTTTTCCCTTAAGAAAATACGTGGAATATTTGCAAATTAATCAATATCAAATCACATAGTATGATATTGTATACCGTGATGTTTTCGAAGAATATTATCATACCATGAAAATCTAACATGGTTACAACCTTAATGTGAAAAACAGGTCTTTCAGCAGTTTGGATCATTTAGAGATGTTGATCATTTAGAAGCCTTAGAAACTTGCATATCATAGCCTTTATAGGGTTAAAATAAACATTAAACATGAAACACTACCATATTAGCGTTTAATGAGAAGATCATTATACAATATACAGACCTGCCAACCTTGGGAATTTTTTTTGAGTACCATCAGCGTGACGGGCGGGTTGGGGTGAGGACAAACAGTTTACAGTTTTACGATTTACAGTTTTTTACTGTTTACCGTAACTTTTTGGTAGGGATGGGAATCGTTAGAAATTTTCCGATTCTGGTTCCACGTAACGGTTCCGGTTCCGATTCTGGTTCCGCCTAACTGTTCCGATTCCGGTTCCGATTCTGGTTCCACCTAACAGTTCGGTTCTGATTCCGGTTCCGCCTAAGTGTTCCGGTTCCGATTCCATTAAAATCATTAAACAACTATTAAAAAAATAGTGGAAAGGAAAAATGCACAATACTCATCTACTCAATGCTCAATACTGTTTATTACTTACTGTCACCTTAATTTAAAGGTTGGCAATGTCAAAATTCAACATATTACAGTATACGGATCTTCATAAGTAGGGTTGGGTATTGCTAATTTTCAGATTCCGATTTCATTTAAATGAACTATTTTTTTTTTTTTTACTATTTTACCTTCATTGAATGTAGTGTTGCTGGAAGGTAGTAAGTTATGTTGAGTAATGCAAGTCCATCAATCAGCATGTGCTTCAAAGTTAATGTTTTTTACACTATCAATAACATTTTGCTTTTCAAGCAGGAATAAGCTGGTTGGACAAATAGTCCCTTGAGGGCTAAGACACTTGTTCATTTCCCAAAATTAATGAAATATAAACTGTTATACTTATAACCATGTATACACACACTTCATAAAGCCTCTATTTTACAAATACTAATGTAGTCAGGAGATGGTGTGATGGTTTCCACATTTTTAAACATTTAAAATGCATGAAAATAAATATTTTCTATCACTCTTGAAATGACCTGTACACTAAATAATCTAACCCTCATAATTACATAACAATAGCAGTCTATTTATTTAGTGGTCCAAGTTGAAGTCAGTATATTAATGACAATACGGGACAAATATAATGTAATTTAGTGGCGGCAGATGCTGCAGGTACATGTACAGTCAGACAAAAATAAGTGCACAGTTATCAAAGGTGCGAGTGCGCGTACAGTCGTGGGAAACGATGTGTTCGCAGTGCGTATGTGGAATGCGCATCATTGGAAACAATGTGCTCAGTAATTAAAGAAAAAGGACGGCGCTTCTGTTATTTGGTTTGTGACATCCTTTACGGGAAACGCTGAATCGTCAGAACACCGGCGGAAGGCTGCTCACAGCGCTTGGTCACGTGTCGCACCAGAACCGAAACGTAGAAATTGCTTTTCAAAAAACAGAACCGGTTCTCGGTTCCCAACCCAACTGTTTAGTTAATTTTTGCCATTTAGTTTTCCAGTACGCTTTAATTAAAACTCCAGTACACTTCTGTATAGGGCTGGGCGATATGAGCAAAAATTCATATCTCTGTATTTTTTGGCTGATTTGCGGTATACGGGTAGCCTATATCTTGGTATTTTGTATTTGGATTAAACAAATAAAGTGAATGAAAGCATATAGGCATATATTATGTGCAAAAAAAGGTTAAAATCACATTACATTGTAACACTGCAATCTAAAAACAAATAAAAAATATTTTTAGTTAAGTTAAAGTTACTAAACTAAAAATGAAAATAATATAAATCACAGACTAATTGAGTAGGCTATTTTGATTACCCCATTACACTTTACAGTTAGTGCTATCATACAAATACACTTACTTGTAGGTTTAAAATTCTACATATGTCACATTTATTGTCCAACTACAAATATTTCAGCAAAATGTATACCTTAGTCAGAGTTATTGCGCTCCCATTTCATTGAGCTCTATCTGTTTGGTGCTCATTCTAAATGAAGTCTGTGGAGTTTAGCGGAGATTCGCAAAGCAAAAGCTCATGCACTTCTGACAGTAAAATGGAAATATTTCCATTGGTGGTGAATATACCTGTGAAATGCAAGTTATGCATTAAGGAAAACACAGGCGTAACCATGTCTTGAACATTGGGGGGGGGGCTAATATATATATATATATATATATATATATATATATATATATATATATAAAAAGCTTTGTTTCGTGACTAAAAACTACTGCGAGCGACTATGAGAAAATATTGAGGAGCACCAGTGCGACTGACCCGATCAAATCAGGGGCGAATCTATGGTTTCTTAAAATGTGTTTTTGCATGTGTATTGATTATAATGGAACTTTGTGAAATTGCAATGAAATTTGGACAGTGGCTGCTTTTATTGATTATTAAGGGAGTTTGCAATGTGATATTGATTTCAAACAACAATTCAATAAACAAGAAATATTAAGTGACTTGCATTGTCTGACTATTACACTATTGCCTGATTTTGTCAACGAAAATAGTTTGAAACAAAGTCGCAGCTGCGCATCTCTAAAAGCAAACACAGCGGTGTTTTATGAAAGAACGTGCGTTTTTAAACTAGTTGGTGATTCATGATTAGCCATTCATAATTGCTTCATTCCTGTACAAATCAGCCATTTGAACGAATCAATTATAAAATCAGTGACCTGCCACTACTAGCAGTTTTAGTTTCATTTTTAAAGTATAATTTCAGTCATTTCAATCACTGAATATTTCTATATGCCTATTAAAATTTTTATATTTGAGACATTAACCTCAACATAAATTCATGAATTTAATTGTACTCATGTCACCTCTGAGCCTCATTAAACATCTGAAAATACACCTAGCCTATAATCCACTTTTGTCTTCTTCTGTGCTTCCTAGTAGCCTACAAATTAACATTAATACTTTTTTTTTCATATGATTGCTAACTTATTCTTACTTGTTCTTATTCTATTGTTTTAATTAGAAATTTAAAAAAATATATATATAAATATTTGAATTTGATATAATAGCTGACATAGCCTAGGGTACTTGTAATAAAATTAGAAAAATGCCATTACTGTAAATCACTTTAAGGAGTCAGATATCACCTCGCAATGATTAGGCTTTTTTTTAAATCAGAATTTTTCATTATTGAAGAGAAGGTTACTCCATAATTTTTTGACTGTGCTCCTAATTTTTTTTTAATTTAGCCTACAAGTGCTCCTAAAAAGAAAAGTAAGCTCAGAGCCCTGAGAAGCGAGCACAAATGTTGTCAACACTATCCTTCGCCTTTTATTATAATAAAATAGCTTCGAGTCATTACTCAGCAGCAACAAGGTGTTTCTTGAAGTAACTAAACAGAGACGAACAGATAGTTCACGCGCAATTTTTATGCTCTCTTTCAAAATGGCCATATTTAAGGGAATAAATTAAAAGTGTCATTTCCTCACTTTTGAATGGTCACCATTTGCACATAATACAACAAAGATTGCTAAAGTGAACAGATTTTACTAACAGACCTGCCAATCTCTGTGTAAAAACAACATTATGATGCTGCCATCTTGACCCCCCGCATCTAAATAGTGGATTACTCCGTCAATATTAATCCATGACATTTCATATTTTGGCTTTCATTACTATACATGTCTGTCTTTCTTCAGAAAAAGTATTACCAAAATAATAAAAAAAATGGAGTGAATAATAACCCCTAAAGCGTTCACATTTTGCTTTTAAACTCAACATTTTACAAAATGCTTATGAAACCCTTTTCTATTCTCATAAGCATGACCGCACATACTTTTTCTTCTTGGAAGACGCCATCTCCACACTGAGGATGACAAACACTCGGGCCACAGAGCGCAGGAACCGGCGTGTGACGATGATGGCCTCCTCCCTGCGGCCGGGAGTGTATTTATTCTGCAGCTCCTTCACCAGGGTCCCCAACAGCGTGTCAATAAACTGGAGAACAAGAAGAGCAAGAGGAGACAGTTAGCAAAACTGAAAAAAATCATGTAGATATAAACAGATTTCAAAAAATGTCATTATAAACTAATCAAGGTTAGCTGAAAAAGAAACATGCAAAATCAAGGTTCCCACGGGTCACGGAATTTCTAGAATAACATGGAATTTTAAAAAGTCTATTCCAGATATTGAAAGTCAGGGAATTTGACATTTGGCTTAGAGTGGGAACCCTGAAAAAAATAATGAAATATTCATGGATGTAAAAGCACAACTGCAGTTTCTTTGACTCACAGTGATGTCTGGTGCACACTTGACGATGAGGCAATGTGTGAAACAGTCCAGCCTGATGGTGCCGCTCTGCTGGTTCAGGTACATCTGCTCCTCTGGCAAAAGGTGAGCGATTCTGCTGCTGGCACTTAGTCTGAAACAATACGACACGTCAAGTCCGATAAAATGTCTTGAAACCTGAATATGTAAAATGAAATTTGCCAATGTTCAATTTTCTACTCACGGGTCTTTGTTTTCCTGAGAGCCGAACATTATCATGGATTTCAGCGCGTTCCAGTCCTGCAACACACGCTCTAGAGCCAGCTGGGCGAAGCGAGGAGGCTCCAGGTCATGATCCGGCATATCCGAGTCTGACAGAAAGACAGACACACATTAAACACAAAAAAAAACAAAAAAAAACAATGTTCTCCATACATTCACTTATCAATCATGCACAATAAAACCATGAACATGTTAAGTTGTACTGGCTCAACTACAGTCCTTCTCGACAGATAACTATTAATGAAATCTTTCGATCAGGTTTTAAAGCTTTGCATAGCTCTGAATTGGTCCTGTTATGAGTCTTAAATTACATTTCTCACGAAACCCATGGCTCTTGTCCTCTTAGACCCAAGTGCTGCATTTGATTTAGTTGACCACAACACTCTTCTGTCATGCCTGGAGTCCTGTGGTTGCAGTCTTATTTGTTAAATAGGTGTTTTACTGTTCGATTAGGGCATTACTCTTCTTCCGACATTTCTCTTGGTTGTGGTGTTCTGCAAGGTTCAGTCCTTGGCCCTATGTTGTTTTCCATGTTTTTTTCTCCCCTTGGCTTCAATTTTTTTTTAAATATGGTGTCTCTTTTCATCTATATGCTGATGATACCCAGCTTTATCTTCCCCTACAGCGTAATAAGTATTCTCTTAAGCCACTGTTAGATTGCCTTAATGAACTTAAGTTATGGCTTTCAAACTATTTCTGAAACCTGTGTAACACTAATGAGCGGATGGTATTCAACCATCTGTTTCATATTAATGAATCCTGAGTCTCTAACACATCCTGCACTCAGAGAGAAGAACTAAAAAAAAAAAAAAAAAAAAAAAGATAGGGACTTTTGTTTTTACGACATCCTCCAACATAAAACCCCCCCTCGGGCGCCGCGATGTCGATAACATCTCAGCCCTCGTGACATTTATTACACCTTCGAGATGATCCAGAGACACTCTCGTGAGCATCAAAGGAAAGAAACACCCGCCTTTATCACAGCACGACGACATTCCAGACACACACACACACACACACACACCCACACGAGCATTTCTGGCTCACACATGAACACTTTTGATAAACTACCTCTAAATGTATTAAATGTATCTCTTTATGTGCTTAGATGTCTTCACGTGATATAGTGGAATAGATATAATGTTTACTGTGTGTTTAATCAAACTTTATATGCCTGTAGTTAGGAACAACTCTGTATCTCTGTATCCCTGACTCGCAAAGTTATAGTTTATGGTGTCTGTATGATCGTAGAAACCCGACTGTGACGAATCTCAACGGCAAATTACAAAAAGATGCATTGTTTCAGAAGTACAATCTTTCTGAGGAAAAATGTGTAATTTTGTCATCACCATAAATTAGACCAGTGGGCGGAAATCAGCAGACAAAGAAGATTTTTCCCGCCTCAGTTTCTCACACCTCATTGGTTCATAAGGTGACAAAGGTGTGAACCAACCTTTCAATAAAAACAAAAGAAAACCCTTGCTCGTGGCATTCCGCCAGAGAGAGAGGGGGGTTTCCCAGTTCGCGATCGGACTTCTCAAGAAGTCCCTCCGTTTGTTCTTCTTTACTTTTTCGTTTTATCTTAGTTTTTCTTTATTGTCTTCTGATATTTGACTTCGTTCAATTGTCCTCACGAGTCAAACGAACTTAAGTCTAATCATCTTTTGGCAAAGTTTACATTCGCGTTAACCACGAACTCACGCACCATCAGCTCCGGAGCGGACAACGCAGAAGCTACAACAACGGACAATTTGAGCTCAGCTACACACAAGAGCCAGATCAAAGCAAGTACTTTCTTATATCGCAACTTAAAAATTGCTGTTTAAGGTTGTCTAGGCTATTCCACTTTTGTGAAATTATCCAATGACTTGGAGTCTCTCACAAAGTTAACTGTTTGAAAATTGTCACTCTGAGATCTGCCTTCCCTCTTTCTCTCTCTCTCTCTCTCTCTCTCTCTCTCTTTCTCTCTTCCTCTCTATCTCATTACTATTTTCGTTTGATTATCTTGTTTAAACTGTATTGTTTGTTTTGCTATATACTCATATTTACTCTGTGTGAATTGTAGTTATGTACTCTTTAGTCCGCTTTTATTAAATACAATAATTTGCTTGAATTGAACCGTTTTATTGCTCATCAAGATTGAAGTCCCTGAATCGTGTGATCTAAGCTACAAGCTTTGTTTTCTAGTAATTACTATTCAGTAATCTAAAAACTACAGACACAGAAAATATTGTTCTTCCTGATCAGAAGATTAATATTTCTTGGAGTTTGTAAGAAGGGTATTTTTATTGATATTTGATAAGGGAGTCTAGCATCCAGTTCGCGGGACGAACAGATTGTCTAGATAACTTACATTAATTCTAGTAAAGATTACCTTTAAATGATTAAATATTCCCTCTTTGGGTAATTTAATATTTGTAAGCAATAAGCACATCATATTCATAGACTCATGAATATTCACTTCATTTGAGTTAATTATTCCCCAGAAAGTGATTGTTGCTACACCTGAATGAAAATAAATTGGAAATTGTGTTTTTTGGTCTTGAGGAAAATGTTTTTTATTTTGATCTTGGTTCCTCTCTCTGTATAATACACAGTGTGCCATGAACTTGGGCATTCTAGTTTAAAGTTTGATAAGCAGATATCAGCTGTAATCAAGTCTTGTTTTTACCAACTACATCTTCTCATTAAAGTTAAGCCCTTTCTATCCAGGAAAAATCTTGAAACCACTATCCATGCCTTTGTAACATCTCGTCTTGATTACTGTAACTCTTTGCACATTGGTATTTCCCAGTCCTCCATATCTCAGTTTCTTTGCAGCAAAAGTTTAAAACATGTTTCACGTTGCCCCTAGGAATCCAGATGCCAGATTTATAAAACATTCTTTTTTGAAAACTGCTATTTTGTTACTTCAGAAAAAAAAAAAATTAAGAATATTTTGTATTCCCAAAATAATGATCTTTTTTCTTCTTGCGATTTTCTAAGAATCTTCTTAAAAAATATCATAAATAACCTCCTAAATTTAGGATAACCTCCAACTTCTTAAATCCACAAAGGTAAAATTTCAAATAAAAAATAAAAAAAATCTATTTTTAATTGTATTTGTTGTTTTTACCCTTACAACACAACACTACATTCACATTTTACTATCAAGAATGTGCACAATTACTCTGAAGTGAGACCAATGATTGATAATGTAAACATGATTATTCATCATAATGATCATGCATGACACTTTGTTGTTTTTGACACTTTGTTTTTGTATTGTTACTGAATTTTTAATTCAGTAACAATACAAAAACAACAAATTGGGGGGGAAGAAAAAGAAAAAAACATCACCAAAGCCTATAATTATCTTCTTAAGAAAATATATAATAACTTAAGAATTTCTCAAGATTTGCACTTAAAATAAGTTAAGAATGTTTTTAAGAAATGTCTTAATATTTTTTTGAATCCATCCCTACTCAAAGACCCACCTTCAGCGCTGGCGGCCTTCCGGTTCCTGTCCTCTCGTATGCGAGGTGGTCGATACTGGCAATGCTCCACGCTCTGCCTTGCAACAGTCTGCACCAGGAATAGCAAGATGTGCTCACCCCTGCCAAACACAAACATAGTTCATGACACCGAACACTGACTGGATGTTGCCCTGATGACCCCATAATATGGTTTGACAACAGAAGTTAGAGCAGGACTTAAAGCACTCATTCCTTGAACATACCTGCTGTTAGGAGTGGTAACTAAATTAGTGGTGGTCAGCAGCCTGTAGAGCAGATCCAGACGAGCTGCTTTCTGGCCCGCGATGAGGGTCTTGCATTTACACTTCTCCCAGCAGTCGCAGTATGCAGTGGGAGACGTTCGCTTCAGTCTGGAGATGAAACAAGAGAGATTACGGTTTTACAACACAGTGATCTACCTTGTAAATTAGGTGTCAATTTCAAATGATTTTTTAGCAGACGCACTCACTTGCAGTCGTGACCCTTGTGACAAACTCTGGCGCATTCAGTGCAGCAGCACAGAGACTCAAGCAGGCCGCAAGTTCTGCACTCAAAGATGTCCTGCAAACAGACAAGTGCAGTTAATCACACAGTGCCCCATTCTACAAAACCATTAAGCTCAGTGCTTCTCAACTGTTTTTTTTATGTAAAGAATAAATATCTTAAATTATTTAATGCAAAAAAAAAAAAAAAAAAAAAAAAAATCAAGCTTTTATGAATAATATTATACACTTTGAGAATCAGAAAAATAGATTTCACTGGAGTTTGTACCTGGTTGATGTGTTCAGCTCCAGTCCAGGTGAAGCTGCAGGTGTCGTTACAGCACAGGACGTAGAGGGGAGAGTCATCTGGGTTTGTTCCTGAAGGACAGATCATCTCCATGAACACAGACGCCGCATCCTCTTTCTCTCCAAGACCCGGTTCACCTAAACCGCATATGAGATCCAGAAAAGATTTGTAAACAAAAAGGAAAGGAAGGATTTCATTTTCATTTAGTTTAACTTGAAGTCCTAAAATGAAACTAAAATAAATACAAACTATGTAGACATCTAAAAAAAAAAAAAAAAAAAAAAAGACAAAACCCCAAAATTAAAATAACATTAACTGAAATAAAAATATTGTAATTGTTCATTTTCGTTTAGCTTAACTTGGAATACTTAAATAAAAACTAAAATAAAAACTAGAGTAAAAAAAAATAAAAAAAATAAACTACTTACATTTTAAATAAAATAAAAAAATATATATAAAAATAAAATTGAAATAAAAAACTGTAATGTATATTATTAATATTAAAATAACAATGCAGCCATATATTCACCTTTGGCTATTTTCTGTGCTGCTTCTAAAACAGTAATGGCTGCTGGGTAAGCTCTCCCGCTCACCGCTAACATGAATGGAGTCATCCCACGAGCATCCCTATCAAACAACAGCAACACAAACACTCAAGGTCTGCTAAAGAGAGGCTGGCTATCATTTAGAGCGGCAGGAGTGTGGCGTACTTGGCAGAGAGCAGCTCTCTCAAGTGAGGTCGCAGGACGACGCTGTCACACATTAGTTTCAGAATCAGGTGTGCGTTCGCCTTCCGGTCTTTAGATTCCACTACTGACGGTTCAGAAGAAGGTCCTTGAGAAGACATGGGAAAATATTGAAAACATGATACAAGAGAGTTTTATAAATGACAGCACAGAGCAGCGGTTCTCAACTGGAGGGACTGTGACCGAAAAACAGGTTGCATTTATATTCTAATTCAGGGTTATTTTCATTAACTGAAATTACAACTTACAAAAATTAACTTTTTTTTTTTTTTTTTTTTTTACTTGAAATAAATTAAACACTAAATGAAGTAAAATAATACTATATAAAAAAATTAAAATATTTTTTTAAAATAATAAAAGACAAAAATACATTAAAGTAAAATCATAAAATATTAAAACAAAATATTAACAAAACTATATTATTATAATACTAATCAATTATACTAAAGTAACACCATTGGGTCACCATGGATGTCCAAAGCAAAATCTGGGTCCTGGAGTAAAACCAGTTGAGAACCACTGGTGCAGATTGTCTTTTGGGAGGCCGGTTTATGTACCTGGGATGGTGGAAGTGCTGGGTCCCTGGTTAGTGCCTGTGGAAGCAGTGGTAAGGGAGCCCACTGCAGGGGCCAGGATGAAATCAATGTCACCGTCTAGCGGAGAAGATGGTTTTGTAAGACATCAAGCAATCACATGCATGCAATACATCTGTTATGACCCAAAAACCTCTGAACTCACCGGGATCCATTGGTGGAGGGTCTGGTACCCAGCTGGGAGGTGCAATAGGGGGTGAAACAGGGTCTTGGTGGTCGCTGGAGGAAGGGCCAGATTCGTGGCGGCCCAAACCTGCAGCGCGGAGGGAGCGCCTCATCATCTCCCTCAAACGCAAGCTACAGAAACGAGAACAAAGAGCACGAAACAATGAAACATGAAACAGCAGAAAAGCCATTTTCATCATGTTGCAGGGCTCTAGACCGCGACCATTTTTGGAGAATGTTCAAGTTAAAATTTGACGTTGAGTGCATGGTCTACTCAACTCCAAAGCGTCTGCTCTGTATTATTAAAAAATGTAAATTAAAAGAAATGCATGAACTGATAAAGTATAACAGGCCAAGATAAAATTAACAAATAAAATTAATAATGCATGGATTAAAAAAAAAAAAAAAAAACATACAATCTGCAAGTGCAATTTTAAAATACACAATACATGTTTTATTCAACATATTCAAATTGATGTACGTACTGATTTAAATCAATGCATATGAATTACAGGTTAACTGCTATTTGCTTTTGCTAAAATGATATTGTCTTTAAAAAGGTAATTAAAAGATCAGTACTAGTAAAATCAATACAATGAATGTGTTCAAAAATTGTCTTTTGTGACAGAGAGAAGCCACACGAGTTTACATTGAATTAAATGCCCTACTGCCCTTGATTATTCGTAATAATTACTTAGTTTATATAAACTGCCCATTGTTTATTTTAAATAGTGGTCTAGCGATATTTTTTTTTTTTTTTTTTGACAGCCGATGCCGATATCTTGATAAGCAGGGTGGCCGATGGCTGATATGATTGTATTTATTTTTTGCAGCATAATTTGAAATCACGAGTTTAATGTTTAAATCATTCAATTCGCACTGACACTTCACAAGATCTCACAACTGGATTCAACTAAGTTTGCAAGGTTTGTGAAATCAACTTGAAAAATGCCAAATATCGGCCGATATATCGGTCAACCACTCGTTTTAAATGCTCTTCAGGTGAAATGTTTTTCTGTATGCCAGTGAATCTGAACACTGACCCGCGGCTGCTGGACGATCCCGTGCGGTTCCCGGAGCTGTTGCTGGACACCACTGAAATAGCATTGGCGATGGCCTCAACAGCGGACAGCCTCTCAGCGAACGTGTTCCTTTCAGACCGCTCTGCTTCTGAAACACATCGCACAGCACTCAAGTCATCTCAGGCTGGGTTTGGAAAAACATCCAACATCGGCTGCGTTGCAAATCCTAGTGAGCTGCCTCACTTGTCATCACCGAAAACAAGGACATGATGTCTACACAGCTCCATATTATGGTGATTGTCATCAATTTTGTTACTTAAAAATAACAAATTAATGTATTTTGTGCTAATTAAAACCATTAACTGAATTAAAATGGACTGAAGTGCATTTAAGTTTAAATACTAGATAATTAAAATAAACTATACATAAAAACAAAATGACTAAAACTTAAAACAAAAAATTAAAGGCAGAAAATATAATAATAAAAACTAACTAAAAATATTAAAAGGATAGTTCACCCAAAAAAAAGAAAATTCTCTAGTTGTTCCAAACCTGTAAGAATTTATTTCAATCAATGTATAATTTATGTATATAGTGTTTTATTGTTATATTTGTTAACTTAATTTCTTAAATGCTGCTGCTTAATACATCTACTGTAGCCTACTGTTTGTTTTATTTGTAACGTGTATCTTTGTTCTTTTTTTTTTTTTTAATAACAAAGATAAAATAATGAGAGATATTTATCTTAGCCCACTTTGGCCTAAATGTCTCCCATTCTTATATATATATATATATATATATATATATATATATATATATATATATATATATATATATATATATATATATATATATATATATATATATATATATATATATATATATATATATATATATATATATATATATATATATATATGGCTTTGTTTTGAAAATAGGGCAATTAGTTTGGCTGTACTGCTCAGACAACTTGCAAAACAGTAAAACCAACATGACAAAGAATTGTGATAAAATCGTGATATTTCTGAAAAAAAAAAAAATAATTGTGATATATATTTGCCATATGCCCCACCCATATTGTGTGCTTAATAAAAGAACAAATGGAAGGGTGAGTAAATGATGACAATTTAATTTTTTTGGGCGAACTATCCCTTTAATAAACACTGTAATAGTATCTCAATGATACTAAAACAACACTGAAAACACTGCATGCTTACCTTCCTCCTCCTTGGTTTCCTTGTTGCTGACGGGGAAGCAGACGGAGACGCAGGCGTGAAGGATGTTGCGGTTGCCGTCGCAGCGGTGACCCAGCAGAGCGTCCAGAGCGTGAGGGTTCTGCTCCAGCAGCATGGCCTGCTCCAGACTGATCAGGTACTGCCTGCACGCCTCGTAATCACAGCGCAGCACATGCTGCATCAGCGTCTGCTTCTGAAACGCAGAGAGCAAACCAGAAACACAGGCTCAAGCGTTTCACTCGCATTGGAGACCAAAACTATTTTCAAATTCAAGGGAAGTGTTAACATTTGAAATACAACTTTGATACATTTAATTTTTCATATTAGAAGCACATGTGCTCCTTGAGGAAAAACTAAGTGTGAAGGGATTAACTGAATGTCTAATGTTTAGCAGGTTGGTGTATCATACCTCCACAGCCATGATGATGACGGCCGCTTTCTTTTTGATTGTGGAGTTACTGGGAAGGTTGGCAAGCGAATGAACTCCCATTCCTAGACTGGCAATCGGCGGGAGGTCTAGCCAATCAGGGTCGCGTATTCCACCCATACAGTCTTTAGCCATGGGATAAATGGTGCCGTTACCATCTCTCAGAATGATAGGACTCTCCTGAGGATGCGAAGAGGAGGAAGTTAAAACAGGCAAAGAGAAACTGAAGTGCATGAAACGCACCAGACTGTGTGACTGTCTCACCTGGCCAGCAGTGAAGATGGCCACGTTACGCTCACTCTGGCCCAGAAAAGCCAGATTACTAGTGGGGAAGTGATTCTCCTGCTCGGCTTTGCCGGTGGCCAAGTCAAAGACACAGTACCGTACCCAGCTGCCTGTTTTCAACACAGCATGAACTCCTGAAGGACGAAAGACAACAGAGCAGTTATGTAGATGCACAGGTGAAATTCACAGCAAAACGCAAGATTAAAGCAAACGATATTCACCTTTGGAGTCAACATTCACAGCTAAAATTTCAGCTTTTTCCGGGATACAAAGTTTTTTAGGAGTGCGCTGAAAACAGTCGGGAACTTTTGGTGTTCCACCAGTTTTAACAACCTGTTTAAAAGAAAAGAGAAATGTCTCAGCTAAAAATACAGCAATATTTGTTTTTATTTTTACCGATATTTATAGACAAGGTGTTTTCAAACAAGGTGCTGAGGGGGGGGTGGGGGAGGGGTGTTAAAACTATACAAAATGCAATTAAGTGTTCTCAAATTTAATATAAATTGTTTTACATACATTTATACATTTAAATTATACATATATATTATATATAATGTTTATTTTTTAAACACACACATGCTTGACAGTGTATGCATCATTTTTATCAATCACCAATTGATTATATTATCATTTCACTGCTTTCTACAGACCAGTGCAGGGCACGACAATAAGGACAGCCTGACAGCCCGGGGCCACGATCGGGCCACTGCTGCGTCGTCACAAAAAGTTTATCATTTGCATCTGATTTTAAGCCTTGCTACTTAAAAACAACAACAACAACAAAAACAAAGAAGCAATTTAAAAGCATTCCAGCAAGGCACTAAAGACAACTCCATCCTTCACTGAAGTCAACTACATGGAGAAAAATCCTGGAATGTTTTACTCAAAAAAAAAAATTTAATTTCTTTGCAACTGAAGAAAGAAAGACATTAACATCTTATTCCGGAAATGGACGTATCTTTTAAGTAGTGACTATTTAAAATAAAACAATTTCTTCATCAAAATGCCATGTTTAATTCTCAATCAATCAATCGATGTTTCAGCAAATGGAAAGGTTTGTGCCCGTGTGTGTGTGCTTTTAGTCGCGTGTGTTTATTCACCTGTAGCTCATCTATTCTGAGCAGCCGACAGTCTTGCAGCAGTGAGGAGGGGTCAGAGTCAGTGGGAGCTGCGCTCTGGCTGCTCACGCTGCTCGACGTCCCTGGAAATTTCACAGCAACATATGCACCATCGACTTTTAGCACCTTGAGTTCAAAAGAGAGAACTGTTGCAAATGAGGTGTCATAGCAAAGCATCACACATAGACAACACGGACAGCAACGTCACACGTCGAGTAAAACACAGTATGCTTGTATAAAACGTCATCACCGGTGATTCTTATTATATTAAAAGGTTGCAAAAATGCAGACAATAAATCAGTGGAGAAAATATGCTTGTAGTTTCGGTCTCCGCTGGATCGATGTGCACGCCAGCACCCACCTTTCCCACAGGGACGTTTTTAACGTCCTCCACGAAAACGACCTCTCGTAGAGGCCACTGCTCTTCATTGACTTTCTCTTCCTCCTTAGGAGCCGGCGTTGAGCGCCTTCGCTCTGTAGCACAGCAGGTAACAGGTGAGCAACGGCAAAACACTGCAACCACATCTCACTAAAGACCAAACAGTGTTTAAACTGTTCTAATTTAAGTCAGCTGCTCATTTTAAAAACACAGATCAGCTTCCTTGGCTGAGGAATAAAAATTAAACTCAAAAGATTCTGACTTGGATTAAAAACTCTAAAATGGTTTCAAGGTTAACTCTTTATAAAAAAAATAATTTGAGGGTGTTTGCAGAGCAATATAATTTCCTAAGAGAGTGTAAACCAGCAGAGTTTAATAAAATGTTTCAAAGATGTGAGAAAGGAACAAACAAAAACCGAATCATTCAATGCAGCACACGTCCATTAGGCAAGGGACTGCTTCATTTATACACTGATCGCAGGCCATCTTTATTGTTGCATCATGACTAGGAGACTTACAGTACAGACCAAAAGTTTGGAAACATTACTATTTTTAATGTTTTTGAAAGAAGTTTCTTCTGCTCATCAAGCCTGCATTTATTTGATCAAAAATACAGAAAAAAAAATGTAATATTGTGATATATTATTACAATTTAAAATAATTGTTTTTAAATTTATTATACTTTAAATTATCATTTATTTCTGTGATGCAAAGCTGAATTTTTAGGATCATTATCACATGATCCTTTAGAAATCATTCTAATATGATGATTCATTATCAAAGTTGGAAACAGTTCTGCTGCTTAATATTTTTTCAGAACATGTGATACTTTTTTAGGATACTTTGATGAATAAAAAGTAAAAAAAAAAAAAAAAAAAAAAAAAAAAACTGTTTTTAAAATAGAAATATTTAGTAATAATATAATAATATACACTACTGGTCAGTAATTTGGGGTCAGTAATTTTTTTCTTTCTTTTTTTTTTAAAATAAAATCAGTACTTTTACTCAGCAAGGATGTGTTAAATTGATAAAAAGTGATAGTAAAGAAAATATATTATTAGAATATATATTATTAGAATTTTTTTTTATTTTGAATAAATGCAGTTCTTTTTAACCTTTTATTCATCAAATATATTAGACAGCAGAACTGTTTCCAACACTCATAATAAATCAGAATATTAGAATGATTTCTAAATGATCATGTGATAGACTGGATGTTACATGTGACACTGAAGGCTGGAGTAATGATGCTGAAAATTCAGCTTTGCATCACAGGAATAAATATTTTTTTAAAGTATAATAAATTTAAAAACAATTATTTTAAATTGTAATAATATATTACAGTATTACTGTTTTTTCTGTATTTTTGATCAAATAAATGCAGGCTTGATGAGCAGAAGAAACTTCTTTCAAAAACATTAAAAATAGTAATGTTTCCAAACTTTTGGTCTGTACTGTATATTATGGAAAAATGTTTCGTAGAAATCAAAATAAAAAATTCTCACTCAGAAAAACTGATTGCACTAAATTTGTATCAAGTAACACATTGAAATAAACATGAAATTGAGGTAAAAAGACTTCAATAGTCTTTCTTTTTTTTACAGTGAAGGTTAGTTGTAAATCATTTTCATTTTACAAGAAAGCACTATTCCATGTTTTGTACTACCTATGTCTTTGTAACTGTTTGACAAACTTACTTGCAATTTCTGAGTAAAAATTATTTCTACGTTCAATATAAACCCTGCACAACTGTGGATGGGTTAGTGGTCCAGTGTACGTACTGTAGGGCAGAGAAGCACTGCTGGCGATGGAGGAAGTGTCACTGCATGTGGACGCCGGTGAGGGCGGAGGGCCCATTTCAGTCTTGACCAGCTCTGGCTTGCTCTCCGTTCTGCCAACAAGAACAAGCATAACTTTTAGCATAAATCCCTCCATGCACGTGTCTGGTCACAGATGAACGGTCATCTTACTTGATCTCCTGTGTCTTGGTGTTCTTCTCCATGTTCTTCAGGCTCTCAGGCGAGCGGAGCTGGAAGCGGCAGCTGTCGTTCATGTTCCACACGGACTCCAACAGGACGCCCACTTTAGGGATCCCGGCGTTTACGGAGAAGGCCACGGCGCCAGCGTGATATAGAGGGTTATTCCTCAGGCACACCTACGGGAAGTGAGATGTCATCAACTGGTAATCCTCAACTGGGGTGGGCGTTATAGCAAAAACGTGTGTTTTTCACGATCCACAATCACAATTCCGTTAGTTCATAAGACTATTTTGCATGTGTCTGAACCATACCAAACTAATTACGCTATTTAACATTTTTTTTGTCACATTAGGGACATATGATCAAAAGATCCTCAACATGACCAAAATATACCAAATTCACTTTCAATGATTGAATAATTCACTGAATGATAGAATAATGATTGAAAACATAATAATTGTGTCATTGCGTCAAATTACAAATAATTAGGGTTGGATATTGTTTCAATTTTTTCAACTCCACATATCAAAAACCAATTCTTATCTAACTTTGGTTTTAATTACAACTGTTTTTATGAGATTAAAAAAAAAAGAAATACTCAAAGATTAGCCTACTAAAGCATATCAAGGCTATAATCACTAAACTGCCAACTCAGGTCTATTTAAAGGGATAGTTCACCCAAAAATGAAAATTATGTCATCATTTACTCACCCTCGTGTCGTTCCAAACCTGTACGAGTTTCTTTCTTATGTTGAACATAAAAAAAATACTATGGAAGTCAATGGCAACCACGAACTGTTTGATTACCAGCAATCTTCAAAATATCTTCTTTTATGTTCAACATAAGAAAGAAACTCATTCAGGTTTGGACGACATGAGGGTGAATAAATGATGACATAATTTTCATTTTTGGGCGAACTCTCTCTTTAACTGTAGCATTCTTCACTGTATGACTTAATTATACGATTTTTATTAAAACAACCGAAGTTATTTAGTCAAGAGCAATGAGTGATTTTGATTAAAATTAATGAGACAGCAGAAGATATTTTACGCTGCTGTCACTTTAAGACCAAAAGCACAAATCTAATATACTGACACGCATCTGATTTCTTTCCCAACGGTTTATATGTCCAATTAAGACAAAACCGACTGCGTTTGTGAATACTTGGCAAGTCTGGGTTTACTTTGTGTGCATCTGGCCATTCAAGCCCAATAATCTATCAATTCACACTTCATATCATTGCAACAGCAATATATCATAAGATCACCCAGCCCTAAGAACGAGTTTGCAAACAACATCATCACGTTCCTCACCTGAGTTCCTACTGTGATGTTGGGTATAGAAGAGATGCCCGCACTGGACTTTGGCTTCTTGTTCTTGGCTCTGGCCTTTTCAAGCATCTTTTTCCGTTGACTAAAAGGCACAACACCCCTAAAGGAAAAAGACACTCAGAATTTATTCACACATCACAAGCAGAACATCTCAAGCTATCAAACACGCTCCTGCCTGCTCACCACCAGTATAGGCTGCTCTCCAGCTGGGCGCAGGTGTACAGGGCACAACAGTGCAGAGAGATGATACGCTCTCCCTGCAGCTCCGGGAACATTTGTGCACCATGTTCTAGTTTAGCAGCAACAGTGCTCAGAGTTTCATCCACCCATGTCGCCACCTACACAACACAGGTTAACGGAAATTTGAGATCTGAGGACATTGTGTCTGCACACTCCTGTCCAATGATTTTTTTCTAACTCGTTCCCATGTAAATAAATAAATAAATGTCTTCTACCTTGTTACTTTCGGTGGCCACAGTGGCTCTGATACTGTTGGCAGACAGGTGGGTGATCTTTTCATTGGTCAAGCCCAGGAAAGGAACACGAGGGTGATGTATAGAAGGATTCTACGAAAGCGCAACGATTTATGAGATTCAATTCGATCAAATCAAAGTGACAGGAATTGTTTGTTCGATGTGTGTTTCGAATCTTACTTGTGCGTTTCTGTAAGGTTCGGGCTCATTCCACTTCCACTGATACAGCTCACCTTTGGTACTGACGGCAACCATCTCAGAGTACAAAGCCCCAATGCTGACAAACTTTGTTACATAGTCCTAAAGAATCACACATCTCAGGATATATAGCAACTCTACAAATAAAACATGATTCCAAAAAAAAAAAAATGAGACTAATAACCTAAAGTGTAATCCAAACAGGCCGGCCATTAAATCAAATAAGGATGTGCAAGATTAAAAGGAGTACTAATAAATGCAGTTTAAAAGACTCATGCCAAGTTCTTAAAAAATATAATCTGATATTAGTTTCTGAAACTTTTTACGAGACTTAAAAGTTGATTGAATGACTCCTAAAAATCAGGGTTATTTTTGTTAACTGAAAATAAAAAACTAAAACAAAAAAGCATTGTTACTTTAAATAAAATAAACAACATAGAATTAAAACTTGGTTACTTTATTTCAGCTAAGAGCCAAGATATTTCTAATTTTCGTTTAACTTGGGAGTACTAGAATAACTAAAACTGAAGTAAAAATTGTATACTTCAAAAAAAAAAAAAAAAATCACTAACTTTAAAATTTATTTGTCGACAAATTTTATATAAATAAGACCTCATTACTTTAAAATTGAAATAATCTGATACACAAAAAAAAACAAGTAAAACTGAACTAATCTTGCAATGTAATAAAAAGCCAAAAAAAAAAAAAAAAAAAAAAAAAAAAACCTTTCTTGACTTCCAGTTATGAGAATCTAAATAGGTAACAAATAAAACATTATGCTAAACGATTTTTACCTCGAACATTTTAGCGTTAAATAAGAAAAAAAAAAAACTGCATGCAGAAATTTAACACATTAATCACCATTGACTCATAAAGAGACAGTTCACCCAAAAATGTTGCTCCAAACCTGTATGCATTGCTTTCTTGTGTGGAACTCAACAGAAGATATTTTGAAGAAAGTTTGCAACCAAACAGTTTCCGTTTCCAAGGACTTGTCAATATAATGCAAGCCAATGGCAACCGAAACCAAATGATTTGTTACCAACATTTTTAAAAATATCTTCTTTTATACTCCCGGAAGAAATAAAGAAAAAATACAGGTCTGAAACTAAATGACCGCGTTTACATTTTTGGATAAACTATGACTATGTCAAGACTTAAAATGCACCACAGAAATCTGAAGTAGGGATGCACTGAATGTTCGGCAACCGAAAATACTCGGCTGAAAAATAGTGAGGAAAAAAAGCTCTTTCGGTGTTCGGCCGAATAAGCGAAAAGAGCAAATAAATTGTACCAAACAATGACGTGATGTGATCAAATAGAGGGATGCGCTAATGCAGCAAACGTCGGCAGTGTGAGGCATTCAAACTGTCTGAGAAAGACGTAGAAATCAATATAAGCAACGACAGCGAAACACTGCTTACTGCTGCATCTCATGTCTCTGATGAGAAAAGGAAGGGGCGATTGTTGCTGGTTACAGTATAATGATTGAAATAGCGAAACGCCCTCAAACAATTACGAAATAAACTGCAGAATGTTATGTTTTCTAACATGTTTTGTGCTGTCGCTTTAAGACCTGCACACATCTAAAATAGAGGCACGCATCTGTTTCTCTCTCTTAACCGTTTACTTTCACTTGAATCATAACCAATAGTATTTAAGGATTTTTTTATTAATTTTTACAAGGTATTTTAATTCGGTGCATCCCTAATCTGAAGTTTCTCATTCTAGGGCACTGAAGGCTTAAAGGCCCACCTTATCAGGCCACCACTGGAGCTCTTCGCCCAGAGTGACGGGGCTCTGCAGCGGCACGCTCTTCTTGTCAAGGCTGGGCTCTCCCTCGCGGCTGGTGGAGCCACGCTCCGCATCGAAGGAGGCTCCGTCCAGCCACCTCCTCTCACGCAGCCTCAGGACCGACTCCCGCTCGCGGAGCAGTTCAGAGTCTCGCTCTAAGGGGAGAAGGAGAACTGGTATGCAATAGGGTCACACCAGTGGGATAACAGTAAGCCACTCTCTGGGAAAGACCCTCGGAATAGTGAGATTTCATACAAATTACAATTAATAAGACTGTGTTAGTTAGGTCTAAATCTGCTGTACTTCTGTGACACCAACCACCGAAAACAACTGATCGTCGAAAAATACGTCACTTTGGGTGAAAAGAATCCATGATCATTTTAGGTAATGATCCATAATTTTATTATAAGTAAAATAAGGCTACATATGGACGCTGTATAGGCTGGTTCTGTCAGTTGGTGGGTTGCAATATCAGCGAAAACATCTTGTTGATGGGGGTGTCTAGCATTAGCTGAGCTGTATAGGTATAAACTGCAGGGTCTTATGGGTAACTGTCTGCACTGCAGGGCCTTTCGCAGAGAGCTCACGAGGGGAAACGACGACTATGACCATGCAGGACAACTGGACACGCTCTCAAAAGCACGGACACTCTCACACAACACAAACATGCAGCAAGGCATCTCAAAAGATGGCTGATCATAAAGCACTCGGTTCACAGATGCTGGATTATGAACATGTAATTTGAAATGAAATGAAAGCATATTTCTGGACTGCTTTATTTGCATGTGATTAAAAAAATACGACGCAGGACCTGACCCAAACTTGCTCTTAAGTTCAGTATTTAACAGTTGCAAAGCAACATTGTAACCTGATGCATTATTACAGAACTCAGCTGGTTCCAATCAGAAATTGAACTCTTAGTTTTACCGTTTCGTTTTAAAGTTTTGCATAATGTGCATCTAAATTCATTTGTTATGATTAATCTTTTCAGTTTTAAACCAACAGCATCTTCCGCATCTGCATGAATGTGTTGCGAGTTGTGACTTTATTTATTAAAAATACAGCGTTAGCGATGTACGTAGTGGTTGTGGCACAAGCATTTCCACAAATCTTGCTAAATGGCTTCATGACACTGACTGTGTGCAGGCATGACTGTGTGTTTTAGCCTTTACCTCGTGAAGAGCCGAGACGAGACAAGGAAGAGCGTCGGAAAGAGGGGTAGCCGAAGTAGCTGATGTCCTCAGAGAACATGGCGTCCGCGTCAATGATCACGCTGGGGTGCGCGGAGTGAATGTCCGCGTCTAGCAGTGACATCAAGTCTTCTGTGGAAGTATGAAAGGTATTGTCAGAAAAGTTTGTTAAAATCTTGAGCGTCATAACCGTGACCCATCTTCGGTGTCCGTTTACCTCCAGGTAAGTAGGACTCGCTGGCCGTGTCGTCTCCGTCATCTCCGTCCTCGTCGTCTCTGCTCAGCAGGTTGTTCACAGCCAAGTTCACGTCAAGGTTTGTGCGCTGCAGCTCTCGAATGATAACACTCCTGGACTTTCCCTGAAGAACCACCTGGGCCTGGTTGGGGAAGCAAAGCCAATCAGTTACAATATTACAAAGCAGGTCTGGAACACGTCATCCCAAAATGAATTAAATATAACAAATTTAATTAATATTAAAAATATAGTATCAATTTAGTATATTCTATTACTTTTTATTATTTTTGTTAACTGCATAAAAGCCCAGTTTTATTGAAAACTATCTTTAGCAATTAATAAAATAATTATACATTTAAATTTAAATGCATGCAAAACATTTTGAAGCAAGGTTTGTAGTATAAATACGTTTTGCATGTATATTTATTTGTTAATATAGTTTTGTTAATATATTATATACTGTAGAATTTATATTTCAAACCTTTACACAATGATTGGCATGCTTATATTTGTTAAAAATATTTTACAATACATTTGTTTACTATACTGTGCATTATTATACACACATTACGTAATATTGTAGTATTTATATTTCAACCTTTACACACAATGATTTGCATGCATTTGTATTTGTTAATAATTTTAAATATTTTTCAATACAACGAATGCAGGCAATAATCATCAAAAGAATTGTTAGTTGCATGCCCTAGGTGTATCGCTAAATGACCAAAAAATTATTTCAGCTTTTGTTTATTTTATTATTTCCGTTTAATTGTATGTCTAAAGCTTAAATGCTATGAGATTCTCAATTGTGAATGTAAAAAGCTGAACTTATTAAGCAGAGCTATGGCCAGCACATCCAACTTAAACAGTAAAAATCAGGAATGTGGAAGAGGCCCATGAAGCGAGTGTTACCTGAGAGATGAGCTCCTCTGGGATGACGGAGGCTGGAATTACTGGCTGTGGCTGACTGCCCAGAAGGCCAGAGCCTCGATCTCTGCCAGTGCGGATCACGCGGGTCTGTCTGCGTGAATCACGGGCTGCTGTGGAGGACCGGCCTGAAGATCCTCCTCCTCCAGCACCTCCTCCAGCGCCCCCTCCGCTCCCGCTGCCTCCTCCCGTGCCTCCACCACTGCTGGCTCCGCCTCCACTGCTGCCTCCATTTACTCCTGAACTCCAGCGGCTCCTGTCAGGCACAGCGACTATCAGGATCAGTATACGGCCAACAAGATTCTCTCTGCATCTGATATTAAACTCCAACAGCCCACTTCTAAGGACTAGTTTCATATTCCGTGTCTTGTGAGCATGAGAGAATTAAGATGATTTAATCAGTTTAAAACAAACTCACTCAAACGCTAATTGTGCATTCATATATTTTTATGTTTTAGAATTTATCATCAAGCAGTTTTACTATGTAATACATCATGTATAACAGAAATTTGATTGTTTATTACGGTATATATATTTATTAGGGCTGTCAAATGATTAATCACGATTAATCACATCCAAAATAAAAGTTTTGTTTACATAATATATGTATGTGTACAGGGTATATTTATTATGTATATATAAATACACACACAAATTATATATTTAGAAAATATTTACATGTATATACATTTATATATTTATATTCTTATATTTTATATTATATATAAATATATTTAATATATAAACATAACATATTCTTCTTAAATATATACATGCATGTGTGTGTATTTATATATTCATAATAAATATACACCGTATACACACATATATTATGTAAACAAAACTTTTATTTTGGATGTGATTAATCATGATTAATCATTTGACAGCCCTAATATATATTATATATATATATATATATATATATATATATAAAATATTGTATAATTATAAATGTTATATATATAAATATTATATATATATATATATATATATATATATATATATATATATATATAAAGAGTATTGTTTTATATGATGATATACAATATAATATATAAATATTTCTGTTTGTTACTATGCATATTCATAGTGATTCATTAAATGCAAATTATGAAATATTGTTCCCTTTTCATTTAGCGAAAAACTGATGATAATGTACTTTACTGTATTTTACTTTAAACATTTTTCATTTACCGTTGCAATGGCTAATAAAAATATATATTATAGAAATTATTGTAATTATAGAATATACAATACATTAAAAAAATTGCTGTTTATGAGTATATCTTTTTGTATATTGGTTCATATGAAAATGCTTAAATATTTTTCATAAATACAGATTCTCTCTATATACACAACACACACACACACACACTTCAACCTACTTTGCTATTATTATTATTATTATTATTATTTTCTACTTATTATACGATAATAATCATTTCATTTACATTTACATTTACATTTAATAATCATTTAATAATCATTGAATCTAGTCAAAAAGTTGAAAAATACCAGTTTATTTATATATAGCACAGCTCAACAAGCATACTTTAGAAAAACATTGAATTTGAATTTAATTTCTTATTAGTAATTGAGCATTTCACACATAAAATAAACATGTTTCTGGAAATGGGTTTGAAGTGTGAATATTTTCAGGTGGGGATTTTATTGCATGCAAACAAAACAGCAAAATCATCTTTAAAAAGGCAGCACCGCACGTGTGCCTGCCAACGTTACCTGATGGCTGCAATTCTGATAGCCCTGCCACAACTTACCCAAGGGTGTTGCCTGCCAGTCTGCCCAGTGTGTCAGAACCAGACAGGAACCAGGGCGGATCACTAGTCCTGCCTGGCCTGGAGCTCCTTCCTGCCCCTGAGACACTGCTCAACTTTGAACTGGAAACAAAAGATGGGAGATCAGTTACAAACCTATAATCCCACATGTGGGACCATCACAGAGCCTGGAAAGCCCAGGCCTACGAGCCAATCTTGGGGCGACTAACATGGCAACACCCTTGGGAATCAGAACTGACTGCAGCTCATTCCTCAGGCAAGAGCTGTAGGAAAGGCTGGCAGGGAACTGCTAAAGATTTCCCCTAAATCATGTGCCATCATGCCCGCAAAATATTTCAGTCGTATACAAACACCAGGGATTTCTTGAGGTTCACAAAAGGGGATTTGCAATGCTGCGACAATGCCTCGATCCCAAAAAAAAAAAAAGGCATGAAAAGAAGCACTAGCCCACCTCCTCAGTTCAAACAAAAATGCACAAACAAACCACTGCAATAAGCATAACAGGTCATTTTTGCAGTTTACTTTCAATAGATGGTCTTTTCATACTCAGAAGCTTTGAATTTTAAGAGTTACAATATATATTTAAATTTCCTGTACCACCAAATATTAAAGTGTTTATAAGGCAGTGTTGCAACATGCTTGCATGTGTATTTGGTTTTCACCACTTATAAAGTAATAAAACACCACTGCTGATAAAACCAGACAACATAAGCTGGCCACATCTAATCTACAGGCTTCAGACTGTTTGAACTACTTCATAAAATTCCCTCGCGTCCATCACTAAGAATATAACGCAAGCACATTTTTTCCCATGCAACTGTTAGGCTACATCTTTACTTCATCATTATACAGTGCTCATATGTAAGCATATTTACAGTACGCTAACATAAAAAAAACCTTTAATCATATAAGCTGGGTAATGGCGGTGAAATTTCAGCACACTTGAAACAGAATAAAGACAAACTTAATACATAAACCCAGAGCAATTATAACCAGAAGGGACCGATCTAGAGTTATTTTGCATGCCAGCTCATACATGCATTTTCCATGCATCTAACAGGAGTATTAATTTCTCACCCATCATTGCCATCGGGCTTGCTGAGCTCCAGTCGGTCGGGCTGGACGGCAAAGTTTATCCTGCAGATACGTCCATCCTGAAACAAAAAAGTATGTCATTTTCGGCATTGCTTTGTTTTCGTTAAAAAAACTCATTTTATATTCATCCTCCTATTGTTCCAATCCCATATTCTTTTTTTTTTTTCAATGCAACACAAAAGCACAATTTTCTAAGAAATTGTGCATTTGTCTTTTATGTACAACAGTACATAGTGAACTGATAAACTTCAAACACAACAAAAAAAGGTTCTTTTGAAGCTTAAAAAACAGTCTCTTTGAAATTCAGTATTATGGAAATTGCTTCAAATTCAATGCAAGTCACTCTGGATAAAAAGGTCTGCCAAATGCATAAATGTAAATGTAATGGTTAAGAGCAAAAACCAGCAAACTGGTCTGGAACAACATGAGTACCAGCAAATACCGTAATATTCATTTTAGGGATGACACGATTACTGGTTTGATGATAAATCATGATAAAATTCCCCTCGGTTAGTATTGCCATTTCATATTTTACAGACTTTGATTTTGACTAAAGGGGGACTTTAAATACAAAACTTAGTGAAATGATTTATGTTTCAGTACTTTTTGAACATTTCCAGCCCATTTGAACAATACCATGATAATTTAGGTCACTATAAGCGTGATAAGAAATTGTCATACCGTTACATCTCTAATACGTATTTAGAGTAATTTATTGCTTTAAAATACAATGACCCACATGAAAAAAACAAAACACTTCAGGTTTATAAAAAAGCCTGAAATAATGCATGATATAAAGTAACAGCGCTGCATAATAAAGGTTACCTCAAGGAGAAATCCAGCATGATTTGGTCCAACCACACACTGCTTAAGTTTGGCCTGCTCCAATGGAATAAGGTGTGGATGACTGCCGTGTGGACAGAGAAATATTAGTCAAGTGTTTTTACAAAACTCTATACTTCATTGATGTGGAAAGAACTCTAAAACCACCGGGCTTAAAACGCAACGCTTGGTAAAACATACCTGTTACAGTTGTATTTGTTGAGCTTTTCCGACACTTCACGAAGCCTGTAAGAAACAAAGGCATGTGATGCACTGGGCTTATAAAAGAGACTCAATGTCCACAGTAAATATAATTAATCAATCAAACTGAGGAACAGATCATGGCTTATGGTCAGAAAAAAACCAAGTGCCCTTCATTTCACCATTCACTTTATCCTGGGCATTTGACACTTATTCCGGTCATGTTTAAATACTAATAATACTTTAATATACATATGCATAACTCATTTCGAAAATGCAATTTCAAACAACTTAATGAATCAGAATAATGAATGTTCAAATAAACCTGGAGGCCTAGTTTCAGTTCAAAAACAAACGACCTCTAAGTCATCAAACATTTGTAATAAACATGCAAAGATTTGTAATGCTTTCACAATTTATCAGTAAAAATATTAGTCTAAATTAGTTATTACTTGCAAAATTCAATCAACGTTGATTGATGATATGACACTTATGCATAAAAATATCACAGAGAGGAAGTTAGTCAATATCACACAAGGAGTACCAGTTTTCACCTCTAAAAGTCATAATGAGAGATTTACATTTTAGACACAATATTGCCTGTAGCCTGTTTTTGCTCTATTTTGCCAACAAAATTATAATTCCAAACACAGCCACAGCACTGTTTTGCGTCTCTGAGCAACATGACGGTGTTTCGTTCCTGAATTAATCACACATTAAATAATTTGGTTCAATCGCAACGACTCACTCATTAACGGTGACTTGCTGCCACCTACTGGCGGTTTTAATTACACATCTTTTTCATTTTTAAAATAATTGTAAATATTACTATTCAATGTTTTGTGTTTAAAACAACAAAATATTATTTATGCATTTGTAACCGCAGGTTAAATGCATTCATGTCCCTCTGAGAAAAATAGCTTTATAAAGGTAAAAATACCAATAAAATGTAAAAATCAATTTAAAACTTATTGGAAAAGGTGAATTTCTATCACTGCTGTGAACTGACCAGCATACAGATTATAAAGGATATCAAAAACAAGTTTCTCACACACACACCAGTTCGTAGAAAGACATTTAAGAGGGTTTATTCTCCAAATAACTAATTTCATGTTGCAGAAAAATGTGTCTAGAAATTGTGTATGGACTCGTTATTGTTCCAAGTTAGTTACCTTCCTGTCCAGTGATTTTTGCCTCTTAAAATGTCACAAAGCCTTTCAAGAAGAGAGTAAAGCTTGAGTTAGGCTGAAACTCGAAGAGTTAAGTTGCACGACATAAGTGCAATGTTTAGGTATTATTGTTATTTTGATTTATGCCTCAGTTTCAGTTTGTACTGTTTACCTTTTTTAAAGTAATGTGAAATTTATTTTTATATTTCTTGATTTATGTCTTAGTTTTAGGTTGTAATGTTTACCTTAACGTAATGTAAAGAAGATTTTTGTATTTGTATTTTTTTTTTTGATACATTTGTATTTGACTAAAAACTAAAAATAAGGCTCTGCTGAAAATCTTCTCTTCATTACGAATGATTTCATTTTTCCATATCACAAGATAATAGCCCTTAAAACCAATGACTGGGTATGAAAATAAAGAGGTTTTAGGCCAAACAATCAGATGCATACGATTTCCACCAGGAAACCTTGGGTATGAGTGCCCCAGAGACAAAAAAACACTTTGAAGGCCGCATGGTGTGTCGTAGCTTTCATACGAGTAAATGCAGATGCACAGCAAACAGCGACATGAGGATAGATGTGATTCTTACGGTTCCAGATTGGCTGAGGAAAAAAGATTTCTCTCAGATGTTGGCCAACTTTAGTCCTTCAAGCTCTTGGACAAAAAGTGTGTCATAAACCAGCTGTAAAACAGCAAAAATGGCTGCATACCAAAATCTAGTATGCTGCCTAGATAGGCAGCATTTTAAGGCATCATACACTTTTCATCTAGAGCATTTCAAATATTTTAAAGACACAGGGCTGCTGTCTATCTAGTGCATTCCAAATAAGTCCCTTACGATGTTTCATTTCAGTTAAGATGCTCACTTAGTAGGCAGCTCACTAGGTTTTGGAACCGAGCCAATGTTTTGCTTGGCATACTTGGCACACTAGTACATGCCTACAGCATCATCTGAACAATGATAAGCGATAGAGACAACTTCTGAACACAAACATCATGATGTTTACAAACGATAAGACATTTTTGAAATTACATAATCAAGTTATTACATACGATCACCTAAACCCATCAGTAAGGTCTTCAGATTCTCGTCTCACTTCAATACAATCAATACTGAACCACTCTCTGTATATGACCTCTGTATGAAAACAAGAGCAAAGCTCCCGCAAAAAAGCTCCCCCTTTGTCCAAGTACTTTAAAAACAAACCAAAAACAACATGAATATGCTCTCCCACAATACTATAATGCATAGCACAGCATCTTATAATGGCAGGGAAATATTGCCAAAAATTGTGTATAAATGCAAACACATGCATACACAAGCTTTTTAATGCAGGCTCTTCAAAAAGCCCAAGATCAGCGACATCGTACTGCAATGTGCACAGTATGATCATGCTGAATCTAGCATGAAGGGGACACGTGTGCAGAAAGGTCCCTAGTTTCCTGTCAACGCAGCGCAGCAGAAAAGCCTTCAAGTCACGGCTCATTATTGCAAGACATATCAGCGGACAATGAAGGATGGCGGTCTCCGTGTACACGCTGAAACGTTAATGACTAGTGCAAGCACACATCCGTTCTGGGATGACAGATAGTAATGAACAAGACAACCTAAACGTAGTGGCGAGAAATGCAAGAGCGTGATAACACGTAGGGCACTAAGCGTCCAAACAAAATGGCTCAAAACTGCATTTAATCTAGATGCATGTTTTTCCCTTTGTTGGACATGATTACTTTTTGATGCATGAAGTGACGGTTCATAACACTAACGTAACATTTCCATGCACTGATTAAATAAATGGCTTACGATTCTTTAATATCAAGACTATCGATTGCCCAAATGGCACCATTTACCAAAACGAACGGCACCAAAAATAATATTACTGCTGCATACTAAATCAATCTCACTCACACACAAGAATATTTTACACTTCTATAATCAAAATAAAAAATTAACTTTTTTTGAGAGTGGTGCATCTGTCAATTTAAATAAAATCAAAAACGCAATATGGCTTGTGATCTGTATGTGTGTTTAGAATAAACAAAATAAGCATTTTAAGGGATTTGGGTGAACTGCAGTGGGAAAAACCCAACACAGAAGCTTAAAGGGTTAGTTCACCCAAATATTAAAATTATGTCATTAATGACTCACCCTCATGTCGTTCCAAACCCGTAAGACCTCCGTTCATCTTCGGAACACAGTTTAAGATATTTAAGATTTAGTGCGAGAGCTTTCTGTCCCTCCATTGAGAATGTATGTACGGTATACTGTCCATGTCCAGAAAGGTAATAAAAACATCATCAAAGTAGTCCATGTGACATCAGAGGGTCCGTGAGAATTTTGCTGAAGCATCGAAAATACATTTTGCTCCAAAAATAACAAAAATTACGACTTTATTCAGGATTGTCTTCTCTTCCGGGTCTGTTGTGAACGCGACTGCTGTGACTGTTGACGTACGACGCTGCTCACATGGTCTCTGGTGCGCCCAATAACAAAGAAAACACGTGAGCAGCGTCGTACGTCAGCGGCGTCACTGCAGTGTTGTGAACACGCTCACAACAGACCCGGAAGAGAAGAAAATGCTGAATAAAGTCCTCATTTTTGATATTTTTGGACCAAAATGTATTTTCGATGCTTCAATAAATTCTAACGGACCCTCTGATGTCACATGGACTACTTTGATGATGTTTTTATTACCTTTCCGGACATGGACAGTATCTCAGTGTTACACATGCAGCTGTCATCAGACTCCATCACCAACTATCAACCATTTTGACTAATCAAGTTAACGATATTTAGCTCCTTTATAACGTTTCAAGACATGTAACGTCACTGAAAGACACTCTGGTTAAACTACAGCTTTTGGCATTGGATTTCTACGTCATGAAAAGAGACAAACAAACAAAGCATAACATTAAACTCAAACGATCCTTTATCCAGATCATCTTCAGTTCAAAATATAAGTGTTAGAAATCACTGTTCAGCGCTGGATATGAAACAAACCAGAGGGGCACACGACAAAACACGTTTCAGACTAGCTGTGATGTGATTTCGACCAACTTTATGAGGATAAATTAATTAAACGGATGAGCTCGCGCAGTGCTAACGGCTAACCGGCTAACCTGAGAGGATTTTTATTCAGCGATTCTTATCGCATTCACACGGCGTATCATAAAAAACACGAGTTAAATGTAATATATAAATCGTATATTTAAAATTAAAGTCTTAATTTGATGTGTAAAGGCATAAATTCATCGCAGTTCCCTCTCTTTTCGCCTCCCCATCCCCCAACCCGCATTGTGTCTCCAGTCAAGCCGGGCCTCGTTATTTTTAGACCCAAATGTCCAACCTTGAGCGCTTGCAGAAGACATAAAATACCCCAGATATTTTATTAACTACATTTAAATGCGCTTTCACCTCATCCAGAGGTAAATACAGATCGCAAACCGCTCTTTCGTATAAATACCTGTCATTTAGCTGGTCTTCGGTCCCGGGTAACGGGTGCACCACGAAGTGAATGGACGTCATGGGCTCGGTCCCGGGTAAATTATTTTGTGGTGGGCTTTTCTCTTTTCTTCAGGGGTCGGGTTTGACAATGTGTGTTTTCTTCTCCGAAAGCAACCTAAGAGCTGAAATATACAACCTCCTCATCCACATGCCGCCATCTTAACTCTGTTTAAGCTTCTTTGGGTCTGTTGGGCAGGATGATGCGCGTGTGACGGCGACGCTGATTGGTTGAGACTCAGCATGTGTCGGCGAAGCGGATTGGTTGGAGGGGATAAAGGACGGGGAAGGGGGCGGGGCTCGCGGGTCAATTCCCATGTGTTGTCATTGTGTTGTGGGCGAATGCTCTGTCATTGTAGTAAATATACGACTGTGTTATCTGCATTCAGTCGTGATACGAAGCTCTTCTTTGGCTGCTTTACAGTTCGAATCGATATTTAGCCCATGACAGAGTTATCAGGCATTTCATACTTCTGAGACACAAAGTCTAGAACTTGATTGAGCCCCTGAGACATGATGCTTTGTGGCATATAGGTTGGCACCCATAGGAATAAAGCAATGATGTCATGCCCACCTGCCTTACAAACACACACCTTTTCCACCTGTAACTGTGCTTTGCATGGATTCAAAGGTGTTCAATGTTAAGAAATTATGTTAATGTCAAACTTGCTGTCAGAAATTCACTCAAATGTCAAAATTGAGTATTTGCATCTATTTGATAAAAACCTTTTTTTGTGGCCCATTGTATGTACATTCAATTAATAACTAGTAAATCTAAATCTTTTAATTTTAATCATAAAACACCAAATATATATATATAAAATAGAAAAGCTGTAAATAAATGCCCATAGCAGTTAGACCATTTGCCAGGGAGAATGAGCATATAACGTCCAGCAGGTGGCAGGTTTTGCTTCATTTCAAAAGTATATTTATATAAGATATATATATTATCTGTTTTATTTCACCTCTATTACAGGACAACTAAAGAAAAGGCTCTCATCTTACCGAAACCAATCTTTTCTTTTGCATGAAATTAAGACTAGCTTTGGCATCATTCTTAAATACAGTTTCTAAAATCTATATGCCCAGATAAGCAATTTGTATTGATTTATATTTCTCTTTATTGTGCCTATGTGATGCACTTTCAGTTACCATTGAAATAAAATGTAGAAACTGATTTTTTAAAAGGTCAGTTTTCTACACAAACTATAGGTTCATCATTCAGAATCATCAGCTCAACATGCCAACAGAGTCTTTTCTTTGTTTATTTTATTCAGTTTATTTATTTATTTCATTAAACCATTTTTGATTAATGGTAAAATGGAGATATTAGCTTTAGGACAATGACATGAAATATCTGTGTGAGTTCATCTTTAGTGACTTCAACACTCTCAAGGACAATCAGTGTGGAGGTTGAAGTTATTTTTAACCAAAACTTTGTTTAGTGGGTTAAAGAGTGACTTTCTGTAAACACATCACATACTGTACTGGGAATCATGTGGGTGCTCAGGTTTAGTGCACTTTTTACTCCACACTCATCTTTCTTTATGCAATAAAATAATTTAAAGTCATATTCAATATTTCTTGTCTATTTTTTTTATTTTATAAATAGTGTCTCATTAAGTTTGCATTGAAAGGAACATGATAGAAAAAAGGTAACATCTAAAATAACAAAAAAAATAAGTCAAAAAGAGTGTATTATGTAACATTATTCAATCTATATGCATCGATTTATACCAACAAAACTCATTTTATTTGGTTAAATCAAATTAAATAATTTAGAAATAGCTCGTTTTAAAAGTTGCAAGCCACAAGCAGCATTTTTGACCATTTTAACAAACATTTCATGGCCCCAGAATATTTGTTGTATGAATATCTGAACATGAAGTTCCGATCTGAATCAAATAATTCACGATCAGCGCTCAGTATGAACCATCATTTCAGTTCATTTGGCGAATTGATTCGTGAACCCGCTCCGAAGTTCTGATCTGAATCAAAAGATTCGCGAACCCGCTGCGAAGCTCAGATCTGAATCAAAAGATTCGCGAACCCGCTCCGAAGCTCAGATCTGAATCAAAAGATTCGCGAGCTCTGATCTGAATCAAAAGATTCGCGAACCCGCTCCGAAGCTCTGATCTGAATCAAAAGATTCGCGAACCCGCTCCGAAGCTCAGATCTGAATCAAAAGATTCGCGAGCTCTGATCTGAATCAAAAGATTCGCGAACCCGCTCCGAAGATCTGATCTGAATCAAAAGATTCGCGAACCCGCTCCGAAGGTCTGATCTGAATCAAAAGATTCACAAACCCCGCTCCGAAGTCCTGATCTGAATCAAATGATTCGCGAACCCGCTCCGAAGTCCTGATCTGAATCAAATGATTCGCGAACCCGCTCCGAAGTCCTGATCTGAGTAAAAAAATTCACAAACCCCGCTCCGAAGTTCCTTATCTGAATCAAATGATTCGCGAACCCGCTCCGAAGTTCTGATCTGAGTCAAAAGATTCACAAACCCGCTCCGAAGATCTGATCTGAATCAAAAAATTCACAAACCCCGCTCCGAAGTCCTGATCTGAATCAAATGATTCGCGAACCCGCTCCGAAGTCCTGATCTGAATCAAATGATTCGCGAACCCGCTCCGAAGTTCTTATCTGAGTCAAAAGATTCACAAACCCCGCTCCAAAGTCCTGATCTGAATCAAATGATTCGCGAACCCGCTCCGAAGTCCTGATCTGAATCAAATGATTCGCGATTCGCGAACCCGCTCCGAAGTTCTGATCTGAATCAAATGATTCGTGATTCGCGAACCCGCTCCGAAGATCTGAATCAAAAGATTCACAAACCCCGCTCCGAAGTCCTGATCTGAATCAAATGATTCGCGAACCCGCTCTGAAGTTCAGATTTGCAGACCAACAGAAAAAATAACGGTAAAATTATGTTTCTTTTCCAGATAAAGACAACAACAATTCCTTGGGAGAAAGTATGGACCTTGCCTCAGGCATCTGCTTATAAATAAAGTAAAAGAAATAACATTTTAATTGATTCACAAATGTTACCAAACTTAAAAACTGTATTTTTAACAAACAACAAAGTAATAAATTTACGTATTAAGAAAACACAAAAAATGAATAAAGACAGTTATAAAGAATAAAAACAGAATAAAATACAGTTTTTTTTTTATTTTTAATACAGAATTTTTGATATTTTCCATATACTTGTCTAAGTCAAATCTGGATAAAGAAAAAAGAGGTTTGGAGCCAGTAAATATTTGTTTGTGCATTTGGCTAACAGGAAACATAAATTAATTATGTAATATTTTCCTGTATCTTTTTTTAAGTGAACAAATAATAATAATAAAAAAAACCTTTGAAACAAAAATAGAAGTCACTTACAAAATAAAATTGGACAAACGTTAAAAATTCTGACCAAAATTGAAAAGTGAATTATTCTTAGCAATGGTTTAACTGATTCAGAGTTTCTAAAAGCTCTGTTTCACTGATCAGTTGCTGGTTTTTACAGTACATGGCATTTGTTTTAATGCTTATTAACATCTGTGCACTTTACTTTGGTTGTTTGTGTAATCATAACTTCGAAGATGTGAGCACAGTAATATGAACTGAGAAGTCACCAAAATAACTCTGTCTGTGACTCATTATCAGATCAACGTTTATGCGGCTGAATCATGTAAAGTACATCGTGCACCTCGACGGGAGATTTACACATGCTCATGCACTCATACAAATCTAGGGCAAAGGTTCAGGCCTCAGATGACCCATACAGATGAAGCACTTCTCTGAATACTGGAAAATATCTTTGATATCTTCTTTTCTAAAGGTTTGCAAAGTGATTTCTTAAATGAATTATTTTTTACAATTAAATATATATTTAATTTTATTCTCTCTCTCTCTCGCTCTTTCTCTATACTTATTTAAGTTACAGTTTTTTTTTACTTTCATTTTTTAAAACTTTTTGAGGTCTATATATATATATATATGTATATATATATATATATATATATATATATATATATATATATATATATATATATATATATATATATATAGACTATACTAATTAAAATTTACAGTCTATATATATATATATATATATAGGCTATGTATTTACACACACGTACATCACTGTAAAATTTACATTTTAAAGTTAAATTTATAAATATATGTATAAAATTCATGCCATATTTTTTAATACAAGCATATATAGTATAGTATATATAGTATTTTTTATATAATTTTGTCTCCAGATAATTCATAAAGTGTACATCTCTCTTCTCAGATACACTGCAGAATAAATCCATGACAAAAATAGACTAATTCATGTAGAAACTAGGTCTTAACACTGGTTGAACATTATTGTAATTATATTATGACGCAATGATGAAGTAACGGAAGCCAGCACACAGCGCTATGAAGAGAATCAAGGCTTTTGGTAAAGGGGTCGCTGCTGTGAATAGTAAAATACCAGATCTGAATCAGGTCCAGCACACAGCTGACCGACTGCAGACCATCCGCAGACACCGCGCGGACCAGCCGCTGGTCACGCAGCGACGCGCGCTCCTGATTGGCTGGCGCTCCGCACACCTCGTCGATGATTGGCTGGAAGCGAAAGCACGAGCTCCACAGCCCAGCTCGGTTTTCTGAAATATGTGAATGAATAGTTTCCAGAAAGAGAGACAGTATCGATCATAATGAGTCTCCAGTCAGTTCAGTCAGAGATAAACGAGAGTGCAGTGCAGCATCACTATGACATCCAGATCTGAAAGTGTAAGTAAAGCCATCTGCATTTTAATTTTATCTGCTATTAATAAAAAATATCTAATTACTTTTTTCAAATTATTTTATATTAATTTAATGTTTATAAACTGCTGATTTTGAATAAAACTGGTCAAAACTATTAAATAAACATTACATTATGACCATAATGATGATGATACGTAATTGATGTACAAAGGAATCATTTGATTGAAATTAAAACTATTATTATTGCTATACTATAATTTATAATGTAAGTATTATATACCTGCTATGTATCAATATTATTATTAAATTTGTTAGTGATTTGTTAGTTATGCAAATTGGCAATTGTATTTAGTAACATAACACATTACATGAATCTAACGGACTACTTTTTGATTACTTTCAGATTACTTTTGAGCTTACTTGTTTATTATATTGCTTTAAACAGGATAATCTTGTGCCGTATTCATATAAAAATAAAAAGAGAAAGAAAATATATTCCATGTAGTTGTTGTTAACAACATGAAGTGCATAAAAATGTACTTTTTTTTCTTAAATGTATTTAATTTCCTCTTCTCAGATCCAGCAGGCTGATTCAGACTGGAGATATTCAGAAGCTGTGGAGGCCCTGATGTCTATGCAGATCCAGCAGAGGGGGCCTTGGCCCTTGACTCCTTCCTCTGATGCGTGTGAAGATCCCGTCTCTGCTGACCAGTCCACCTCTGTGAGTGAGACGGGACACAAAGGTCAATCTCACAAACAGATCCAGGTCAGGTTTTTTTTATTTTTTTATTTTTAAAACATATATACCCCCATAATGCTCAAAACTATAACACAAATGCAATCCTCAACCTCATTATTGTAATGTAAAAACAAATTGTATACTATTTAAACTGTAAGGTATTTATGCATATGTTTTTGTACTGAATTTAATTTAAGATTTAATTTAATTTTAAGACATTTGCCAACATTTTATTCCTTAGAACTTGGTGGAAAAAAAATGATATACATATATATATATATTACATTTGAATGACTGTCCCTATAGTATAAATTCTGGGTATCTCTTGTTCTTTGAAATCACAATATGTCACAATAAAAAAAAAGCCCTCTAACACTAGCTTGCTCTAATCATTTTCTATTTCAACCTATGTTCTTTTTATTTATTATATTACTTAAAAGCCCTTGGTACGTGTACTGTGTTTAGGCTAACTGAGACTTGTTATAGCACTTGTTTGTCATTGCTCTTTTGTTGATTTTGATTGCTTCCATTGTCCTCATTTGTAAGTCGCTTTGGATAAAAGCATCTGTTAAATGACTAAATGACTAAATGTAAATGTGGAAGACTGCTGACTTGGAAATGGTCCAGAAGACCATCACTGACACCCTCCACAAAGAGAGTAAGTTACAGAAGGTCATCACAGAAAGGAGTGGCTGTTCACAGAGTGCTGTATCAAAGCATATTAAATGCAAAGTTGACTGGAAGGAAGAAATTGGGTATAAAGGTGCACAAGCACAAGGATTACCGCAAGCTTGAGAATACTGTCAAGCAAAGCTGATTCAAACACTTGGGAAGTGCAGTCAGTGCATCGAGAATCTTATAAAATAAAATAAAACACAAAATAAACCTGGACAAAAAAAAAAAAAAAAAATAGAATTCACTAAAATAACTAAAACTGAAAAAAGAATAAAATCTATATAGACTTATTATAGACATCATAAACAGAGATGAATAAAACTAAAGTGAAAACAGAAAATATAAAAAATTAAATAAAAATGTACTCAAAATAATAAAATAAAACAATATCCAAGTGATTAAGTGACACTGAAAAAAATTCAGATTTATGTTCTGGAAATGTTTGCATATAAATTAGATGCCTCTTGAGCGATTTAATATTTAAACAACATTTCAGAGCGTTTGTGATACAAAACAGTTGTCGTAATGTACTGTGATAAATCAAATGGGGAAAAATGGTGAGATCTACTAGTGAAATGTTTACTTCCATGCCGTAAAAAAGTCATTGTAGTACAGCAATACAATAAATACAGTAATAAAAGGACTCCATAATTAGATTCCCACTGAAATAGCCCAAAATAAAACATCAAGGTCACGATAACAAGAGATTCATGAAATGAATGTGCACAACATGACCTGAAGATGTTTTTGTGAGATTGACTCATATTTTCAATTGTTAAGTACTATGCAAAAACAGTCATGAATCGGTTGTATTTTTTCAGGTAACGTCATGCATGAGTTCACCGTACAGCCCTGATGGAGACCCGCACCTGGGGTCAGGGGTCACGGCTTCATGTCGAGCGGTCAGCGTGATCCGGCACACGTCAGACACAGACATGAACCGTCATCCCCCATCAGCCCCTGCTGCAGCGGTGTCTGATCCGCTCTCAGCGAGCTCCAGCGCTCCTCCGGCGTCTGTGCTGTTCGTGGCCACAGCTTCAGTCCTGGTGATTCTGCCTCCTGAACAAACAGCCACAGCGCCTTCATGTGGATCGAAGTTTACCGCCATCGCTCCCGCTCCAGCCCGCGACTCATCCACACACAGAGCCGTCCCGTCACGGGCCCGTCATCACGTCTGCTCTCATCCCGACTGCGGGAAAACATACTTCAAAAGCTCCCACCTTAAAGCACACCTGAGAACACACACAGGTGCAGAGAACATGTTAAGGACTTTATCGTGTGCATGATTTAGAGCACTGGTTTTACACTGCAGAGTTTCTGCGGGTTTTATGAAATGTTAGACATTCCTTGAAATTATTCCAAGTTCAAGGAATAAATTTAAGGAAAAGTGATACATCAATATGTTTTTTAAATGTAAAGTCTACACTATGAGTTGTATTGGCATTGCTTAAACTTTTAAAAATACAACTTTACACCGATCTCCATTTCTTTTTAATTTATTTTACAAATAAAAACAATAAATTCATAAATAAAATAAATAGCTTAATGCTTGAATAGCTCAGCTCCCAACTACTAAACAGTATTACGTTTGAATCATTGATATACTATTATATATATATATATATATATATATATATATATATATATATATATATATATATATATAGTATTTTGAATAGTAGGTTTTAGTATCTTTTTTGTGTTTTGGTCAGTTTTGTTAGTAAATATGTTTATATAGTTTTTTATAAATGTTTATTTATTAGTTTTAGTTACTTTAGCTCTATAAGTTGTCTTGTCAACTAGATGTTTCTTGTTTTTTAATATATAATAGTTTTGTACAATAACCGTCACTAGAATAAAGAAATAACTTTTACTGTACCTTTAGATCACACTGCAGAAAAGTAAGATGCATTTACTTGAGAAGCAAAATGACACAAGAAGTCTTGTTTTCTGAGAAAGTGAACAAAATAAAGTAAGTTTGTGATTAAAACATGAACTAATATCTGCCAAAAGGCTCAGAAAAATCAGCTTAATACAAAGGGAAAGCGTTTTCATTCCCCTCTGAGAGATATCTGTTCTTGTTTCAGAATAAATTCACAAATTCTCAGAAACAAGGCTTTATTTGTTCATTTTTCGTTTCAAGCAAATATGTGTCCCTGCAGCACAAAAGCAGTCTTAAGTCTCTGGGGTATATTTGTAGCAATATCCAACAATACATTGTATGGTTCAAAATTATAAATTTTTCTTTTATGCCAAAAATCATTAGGATATTAAGTAAATATCATGTTCCATGAAAATATTTTGTAAATCTCCTACCATAAATATATCAAAACTTAATTTTTGATTAATAATATGCATTGCTAAGAACTTCATCTGAACAACTTTAAAGATGATTTTCTCAATATTTAGATTTTTTTGCACCCTCAGATTCCAGATTTTCAAATAGTTGTATCTCAGACAAATATTGTCCTCCTAACAAACCATACATCAATGGAGAGATGATTTATTCAGCATTCAGATGATGTATAAATCTCACTTTCGAAAAATTGACCCTTATGACTGGTTTTGTGCTCCAGGGTCACATATATCTTGATTTAAAAATGTTTAGATATTTGAATTGAAACACAAACACTTAGGGAGTGATATTCATGTTTTTGCAGAGCATGCAACATTAAATGCCATGACTTTAAGAATGTAAAACCTTCTGCTCTGAATTAAGGCCTTATCTTGTGGAAGAGCGAATTAAGACTTTTTAATAAATGCAGAAACTTTGTTTTTCATTTGCTCCCACCAGGTGAGAAGCCATTCAGGTGCTGCTGGGACGGTTGCTTACGGCGGTTTGCCAGATCTGATGAACTGTCCCGTCACCGGCGCACACACACAGGAGAGAAGCGTTTCTCCTGCCCGGTTTGCCACACCCGCTTTGTGCGCAGCGACCACCTGACAAAACACACACGCCGCCATCTAACAGCCAGGAGAACGCCGGTGTGGCAGAAGGAGGTTTACCGTCTGAACAGCATCAGTGCCGTCTGTCACCTGCAGCCTCTGGCACCTAAAACTCAGAGCTGACAGAGACTCGTCACACCTGCACTCGTTTAACTCTTTATATATATATACTACTGCTCCAAAGTTTAGAATCATTAGGATTTTTAATGTTTTTAAAATGAGTCTTTTCTGCTCACCAAGGCTGCATTTATTTCATAAAAAATACAGTAAAATTAGTAATATTGTGAAATATTATTATAATTTGAAATAGTTGTTTTCTCTGTGAATATATGTTAAAATGTAATTTATTTCTGTGATGCGCAGCTGTATTTTCAGCTTCAGTGTCACATGATCTTCAGAAATCATTCATCATAATATTCTGATTTGCTGCTCAAGAAATATTTCTGATTATTATCAATGTTGAAAACAGTTGTGCTGCCCGATAGTGAGTATGGAAACTGATACATTTCATTTTTCAGGATTCTCTGATGAGCATAAATTTCAAAAGGACAGCATTTATTAAAAAAAAAAAAAATATTTCAGATCTTTAGGATCATGTGACACTAAAGACTGGAGTAATAAATAAATTTCATTTGACAATATATTCACTGATTTAGCTGCTCAAGAAACATTTCTTATTATCAGCATTATCTTAGTAAATGTTGAAATTAACTACTATATATAATCTGACATCAGATTAGACTGTTTTTTGCATATATAAATAAACAAGCCTTTTTTTAAACCACTTTTTTTTCATTACTATTAAAAAAAATATGGGCTTTAGATTCAGTAAGCAATTTTTTTTGTTTGCTCACTCATGTTTAACTGTGAACTCTCACAGTAAAGGCAATGCTGTACCAGACACTGAAATGCAAAATGAATCCACGAGGCCATTAACACCATTTTATTGACAGCAAAACTTTGTCAAGAATAGGTAAATGCTGTAAACGGCAAACAATCCACAGTTTATGTTCCGACACTGAACAAACATTTCATTTGTTAATTCCTGTTCAGTGTTATTGCTTTCACTTGCAGGTCAAGAGCAATATAACAGCTTCCTCTCACTTCAACCAGCAGCACTTGCTCCAGCCGTCTTCAACACATTCTCAGACATACTTCACAATACCAGAGACATCCTGGACAGAACACACGTGTAATGCTGAGATAACGCACAGCATGACACGAATACACTACTGCTTAGAAAAGGCCTGAAACAAACACAAGACACTTCCCAATTTTATGCAACACACGTCTTTTCATTTCAATGCAAGCATGTCCAAATATGTACAACTAGACCAGACGCTTGCACTTTGTGTCTGCATTTGCATACTTACAAAGGAATAGTTCAAAAGCACTGCATCACTTGCTCACCAATTAATGCTCTGCAGTGAATGGGTGCCGTCAGAATGAGAGTCTAAACAGCTGATAAAAACATCACAATAATCCACACGTCTCCAGCTCAACATTAAGATGTTTTTAACTTTCAACTGTAACTTCTGGCTAAAATACCAGTCCTTCCTCCACTGAAAAGGTTGTTTTGTCTGAATCAGGAGAGAAATCTGCACAGATCAAAAAGTCTCAATGCTGGATGTGTTTCATCTTTTGTCTTCTCCAGATGTGAACTGATGGACTGGAGTGCTGTGGATTATTGTGATGTTTTTATCAGCTGTTTGGACTCTCATTCTGACGGCACCCATTCACTGCAGAGCATCCATTGCTGAGACACTGATGCAATGCTACATTTCTCCAAATCTGATGAAGAAAACTAATTTATATCTCAGTTGAGGACATTTTCAGCAAATTTTCATTTTTGGGTGAACCATTCCTTTAAAGTGCGATTTAGGCCTAAGATTTCAACTAGGCATGGGCTGGTATGAGATTTTGACGGTATGATAACCTTAAGCAAAAACATCACGGTTTCGTTGTTACAGCTCTGAAATTTGTTATTTTTAAATGACTGGGTAAAAAAAAAATTTTTCCCCACTTTTGTTTTTGAGCAACATACAAAACATTAGAAACAGTAGAATTAGTTATTTTTTTTCTTTGATTTGTTTCCTAAAAAGAAAAAATTAAAGACTGGCTTCTTTATTTAATCTAAATCTGTAATTAAAGTAATTTAATTTTAGTTATATAATTCATATCATTTATATCATTTAGTTATATAATAATAATCATACACATAATTTGATTTAATAATAACCCAATTTGAAGCAAAAACAGAATGTTCTGACAAGCTTTGTGAAATTATACCACGTAAACTTTTCAGAAGACAGTCAGCTCCCCTCAGAAACACATTCATATAAACCCCCAAATCAATATTGAGGATTTATTCCAATAGTTTGTGCATCATGAACAGTGAGTGATCTGCCTGCTACAGTATTTTTCTCTGTGCATCCGTCTTCAGCGTCTCTGGTCTGTGTTAACAGACTTCATATTATCACATAAATGACATTTTGGAAAATGATTGCATTGCAACACAGTTTGTGCAAGTCCAGAACAGAGAGTAATTCTGTTACAGAAGGAACGCTGAATGTGAAGTGTACCCGGGCCTTAAATTCGGCCATCGTACACACACTCTTGTTACTCTCTGAGGGATTCCTACTCTTTCAGTCTCTGAGGAGACATGGAAAACAGCGCATACCGCAGGACCGGTATAATGGAAAATATCAGTGGTTTTGAAACCGTGACATTTTCAAATCGCGGTATACCTCGAAACCGGTAATCGGCCCATGCCTAATTTCAACAGTTTAGAAAGTTTCCATTGTATTTTGTCCATACCACAGTGCTTTTGCTGAACTATTCCTGCAACAGTTCAAATAGGACAAAGATCGCAATTATCCAGTTTAAACGTCAGATTCTTAATACACATAACAAAAAACAAGTGCATGTTTCTTTTAAAGCATCTAATGACTAGACTAGACTTTAACGAGCTTTAATAAATAACTTCGCCTGTTGGGTACATGACTGATTCCATTAGTAAGTTGAAATACTATATGTTTATACATATTTATAAAACGGACTTGAATATAATTAAGTGCATCTGTAAACGCCAACGCTCCCATTTGTTAAAGCTAATCGCACCTATCTGCTGTATATCCATCAGTTATGGTTCTGGTCGATAACACTTCCTGAGCTCTGGTCCCAGTTAAAGTTCTTCAGAACATTTGAAGCTTCTTAGAAGACTCCAGGTTCTTAAGTGCTTCAAGTCAGTCAAAATAATAACACTAATAAGTGGCTTTATGTTACGCCGGGGTGGAAATGGACGCCTCGGATATGTTTGGCTGCAGGCAACGTGGTACCAGAGAGAAGTTCTTCATCCTCACGTCCAACGTGACGCCACAATTATGAAGCTCTTGCCTACAGAGAGGAAAAACAACTTGATTAAAGAGCAAAACAAATGCACCGGGTTTGAAATACCATCAGGATTGACTCCGTACCAGTCGCATTCAGTGATGCTGTAGAAGACGGGCGGTTTGTGTTCCTCTCCGTTACTGAATGTGGCCCCTGCGTTGCTGAAAAGCAGCCAGTCTCCGACACTGAGCTCCGGCAGCAGACATCGCTCCAGCACCTGATCCACATCATCAGCAGACGGACCCCACAGACTGCTGGAGAACAGCGGCTCTTCTGCGCTCACCTCCTGACAAAACACCACAAGACCACTGAGAGCATCAGTTTAACAGCCTGCGATGGCCTCAGTCACAAAAGATGACCAACGAGACGAGAGGCTCACACACATAACTGTAGAACACTATCTTACAATGTGCTTTAATTCAGAGGCCAAATAACTGCTCCGTGCAAGGACAAGATGTTTTCATGTTTTCACATCGTTTTGTTTGTTTTGGCCTCTGAATAAAAGCATATTGTGTGCAACTTTTCTACTCTTATGCGTGCAAGCTTATCTAATTGCTGGAGTTATATTTATTTTTTGAGTTTTAGTGAAGTATTATCTGTTCACACATTTCTTTAATATTTAGCGTGGATGTTTCACCTCTTTTATATTTAAAGATCTTTCTTAGAAATGTAAAACTTCAAAATGCAGTAATTATTAACACGTTCACTATAAAAAAGATCTACTTAAACCACTGCATGCATGAAATGTGTTTTGAAATGTCTTTTCATGCATATAAAAAAAAAAAAAAAAAAAAAAAAAAGAAGTGTAAATTGTGTAAATGTTTGCTGATGTTTATAGATTGGATCAAAGTCACATTTCGAAATATTTACCTTGTGTGCCAAAGGCATCGATATTGAATCTTCACACAGCAGCTTACTGGCAAAAGACCCATAAACCCCATCGTTCATGTAGTAGAGAAACTCAGGCTCATCGTTCGCAGACAGTGCATCTGAAAAAACACAAACATGAGTTCAATAAACACATTATGATCAGTCTATCACCTATTAGATATTACATACATAACAGTCTTTCCATACATTTATATACCCTTTTGGAGATTCTGAACATGATATGATGACTTGCACTCACTGTGTGGTTGACCACTGAAATCCCGAGCCACTGTTTTCTTAGCGATTATATTCACGGCCAGCGTGAAGGCAGATGACACATAATAAGCTCCGGGTTCAGCGATGATCGTCAATCCGGTCGAGAGAGGAAAATACATGTCCAGCATGGGTTTGAGCATCTGGTTGACCTGCGCACAAAACAACACCAGAAGCTCAGGTTTGGGGGAGGGGCATTGAAATGCAAAAACACTCTTATAAATGTACAGCAGAATACAGTACCTCGTCTAACTGTGCCTCGCTTCCATCAAAGCCACCTCCGACGTCCAGAACACTCATCTCAAAGCCCAGCTCCTCCTAAGATCAGATTCATTTAGAACACGTTACCGAGAGGCGAATAAATACTGAAAGTGACATTTAGATAAATAAAGATCATTGGCTCGGGGTTCAGTAGGGAAGCTCATGGCTCAATCAGATCTATAGTCGATCCATGACTGCATGAGTGATGACTCACCGCCATATCAAAGACACAGCGGGCGTCAGAAACGGCACGAGAGAACGCTTGTGCATCCTGACAACAACTGGGAATGTTGAATCTGTGAGCAGAGCATGACATTAAAACTCATTCACTTCCTGCATAAACGTCCTTGGCGTAACTGTGCAAGAATCATTAAAAAAAATTAAATGAAGTTAGTTCTGAGAAAAGCTCAATTATTAATTGTTTACTCACTAGCTTTTATATCAAATGCATGACATAGAATTATATTTGCCTTTAAACTGATTTTCAGAGGCATTTTACTATTATAAGGGCATTTCCTATCCTTATTAGATCTATGCATCATCTTTTGCGTCAAATTTTTACATTTAAACAATAAAGTCAATTAGAATAAGACTGAGCTATAAACTGTTACCAATCAAAAGAAATCAACCAATTTTTCCATTATAGAAGTGGCACACAAGCTGCATCTGAAGCAGCATTACAACTGCATAAATATTACTATGAGATCAATGTCTTTAAAATAATATTCTGAATAGAGCTTTTAACAATAGTTTAAATGTTTTGAACTAAGACCGCCAGTAGGTGGCAGCAAGTCTCTGTCTTAATAAGCGAGTCACAGAATCATTTACTAAACCAATTTGTTAATTGCTAATTCACTCATGAATAAAGCGATTGTCTGTCTTAATGAATGAATCACTGGTTCGTTCAGAAACACTGATTCATATAGGAATGAAACGTTTCTACCGCTGCTTTGTTTTGGGACCATTTTCATTGGCAAAACTGAATAAAAACAATATTCTCTTCTTATTTACTTAATTGTTGTACCCTCAATGCGTAAATTTTTGTTTTTGCAACGTGAGAGACATGCTTTATAATGCCAACTATCACACTGTCAAAACAACAATTAGGATATTATTGTAAACGATACATATTGCATGCCCCTACTGTACTATGACATCAGAAATGGTGATGTCCAAATCATTTTTGAGGCCACTGTAACTTCTAAATGACTCCAGTATTCTCTGAAAACTCGAGAGAGACTCACTTGACTCCTGTGACACGCAGGCTGAGCTCTCTGGCTCTCTCCAGCAGATGCCTGCAGTCCTTCAGTGTGGAGCCGAACGGTATGGCCGTCTCCTCTCGGTCACAGCAGCTCCCCGATGTCAACAGCAGCAACACCCTATCGCAGAAAACCAGTTTAAGAAGAGACGGTTCAGTATTAAAACAATCCAGTGCATCAGCCAATTAGAGCTGCAACGGTCTATGACATCATCAGAGAAAAATGCCTCACTGCCCTTGTCTGGAAAGCACTTTTTGCTTGTGACATGCATATATACAGTACAGGTCAAAAGTTTGGAAACATTACTATTTTTAATGTTTTTGAAAGAAGTCTCTTCTGCTCATCAAGCCTGCATTTATTTGATCAAAAATACAGAAAAAAAATGTAATATTGTGATATATTATTACAATTTAAAATAATTGTTTTTAAATTTATTATACTTTAAATTATCATTTATTTCTGTGATGCAAAGCTGAATTTTTAGGATCATTATCACATGATCCTTTAGAAATCATTCTAATATGATGATTCATTATCAAAGTTGGAAACAGTTCTGCTGCTTAATATTTTTTCAGAACATGTGATACTTTTTTAGGACACTTTGATGAATAAAAAGTAAAAAAAAAAAAAAAAGCTATGTTTTTAAAATATAAATATTTTGTAATAACAATATACACTACTGGTCAGTAATTTTTTTTTTCTTTCTTTTTTTAAATAAAATCAATACTTTTATTCAGCAAGGATGTGTTAAATTGATAAAAAGTGATAGTAAAGAAAATATATTATTAGAATTTTTTTTTTTTTTTGAATAAATGCAGTTCTTTTTAACCTTTTATTCATCAAATATATTAGACAGCAGAACTGTTTCCAACACTCATAATAAATCAGAATATTAGAATGATTTCTAAATGATCATGTGATAGACTGGATGTTACATGTGACACTGAAGGCTGGAGTAATGATGCTGAAAATTCAGCTTTGCATCACAGGAATAAATTATTTTTTTAAAGTATATTCAAATAGAAAACTATTATTTTAAGTTGTAATAATATTTCACAATATTACTGTTTTTTCTGTATTTTTGATCAAATAAATGCAGGCTTGATGAGCAGAAGAAACTTCTTTCAAAAACATTAAAAATAGTAATGTTTCCAAACTTTTGACCTGTACTGTATATAATTGGATCTTTATTCCCAGAATCTGAATCGGATTGTAAGGTTTCCAAAGATTCCCACCCCTACTAAGAACTGTGATATTTTACACTTTACTGCATATGTTTGCATTGTGAGAAGCCTAGTCACTGCAGGTGTGATGACTCACTTTGCTTTGGGATGGCATCGCGCAATCTTCCTCAGCTCCACCTCATTATCGCAAACCAGGAGGGGGATGTTGTGTTTGGCTGCGTACTTGATATGGGAGAGCTGTTTGCACGTGCCGCCGAGAATGATGTCCTGAGACGGGACGCCAAAGTCCTTCACTAAGTCCAGCTCATGCTGAAAGACAAGCACGGCAGCCAAAGCTGATGACACGCATAACACAGCAAACAAAAGTAATAATACATTTCAAAAATAGCTTTAAGAGAGACACAAATATAGAATGAGACAATGAATAGTCTAGTTTTAGCGAGAGAGAGGAGATGAGACATATTCTAGACTTTCTATTTACTTTGTTTGAACAAACAAAGCCAGTTCCGAGAGCAGCAAGGATTTCAATGACCACAGGGCTGCTGTTGCTCTTGACCGCGTAGAAAGGCCGAATCTGGTCCATCTCAGCTCTCCAGCGAACTTGCTGCCGCACAATCACCCCTAAGTCAGCAACCAAAAATGCACTCTTCAGTGCCTAAAGCAAAAAAACAACAACAGACGCTTTGCTATCACAAGAAAAGGCACAATAAATGAAACAATTAAGCAGAGTTTTCTTTTTTTATACTTACAAGAGTTTGATCACGGATGTGTTTGTCGATCACATCTCGGAGAGCTGCGCTTCCTTCCAGCAGCTCGACGGAAAAGCGTGGTTCATCTGGAGTTCCCTTCATACTCATCCGTAATCTGACGCTCTGACAGGCATAAAACAGGTCACCTATTTATGAGAAGCCTCAGAGCTCTTGGGTCCTAGCGATATCCGCTGCAAACACAAGACATTTGTTAAAAATCAATAATGCAAGCTTATAGGGCATACGCAATTACAGTCATTTATTTAATTATATAGAGATGTTTTATTTACATGTCAAAAGATTTAAAAATCTTATTTATATGAAACAACACGCATATGTTTTGATCTTAATGGATTTGCTTTAAAAGTGTGGTTTTGTCAAGCGACATTCACTGTTGCCAAGAAGAAAAATAAACATTATGATAATAATATAAAATAAAAATACAAAATTGTATTTGTACATCACCCACAAACAAACAAATTTCTTCTTCAAAAAAAATAATAAAATAAAAACATCTAGCCTTTTGACATTTACAGGGATCAACGTGTTGGACCCCAGCTGGGAATTGCAGCTATATTTAATGCTCGTTTTATTCTAGGTTATTTTAACTGTATAAATAGGTAGGACACATTCAATGCCATGTCTGAAAGACTCCTGCGGTGCACATTGATCACAGCAGCGGGTCAGAAGAGTCACTGACTTCCACAGACCTTGACAATCCAGTCTAAAAACAGCTACAGACTGAAACTGCTCCGTAAGGGAGGGTGGCGTGACTGAAATCAGAACTTCCTCATGTATACAGCAGCACACCAGAAGTGAGGATACGGCGATGTGAACCTACAGGAACAGGTCAGAGGTCGACCCCTCCAGCGATCAGCTGGGATCCCAAGGGGGCTCCGCGTTGAAATCGAACTGCTCACGGTGGACACAAGCCCCGAAGCTGTTCTCACAGTTCACGTACACCTGCAAAAACAATAAAATCATAAATGAGGTGCGTCGAAGAATAGAAAACAATAAGTATAGTAGAACAATCAGCATCGCTGATAAAGTATATATAACTAGAAATTAAGAAACAAAAATACTGATGCTGATAAGCTGTATGGACATTTTTTCTAATATATTCCAAGGACATTTTATATTAAGTATACACGAAAAATGGAGAAAATATATATGTGTACACACACACAAACACAGACTGTTATTAGAAAAATCAATATGTATTTAAATATATTATATTTAATATAATTTTAGTGACTTTATTAGTGATATTAACTTTAATATAATATAAAACAGAAAAACAAAGTGTTTAAACAAATTTTAAACTGATTACACGTAAGTTTTCAAACGGTTTATTATCTTAAAACTAAAAAAAAAAAAAAAACTAAAAAAAAAAAAAAAAGAAAGACATAAGTAATTTATATAATATATATCGAAATTAGACACCCGGAAATGAATGAGGCGCCAACTCACAAGTCTTTTTCATCGATATATTACAAAAGGTTTCTCATATGATTTTTTTTTTTTTTTAGCGGTTAACAGAAACTTATCAAAGGACAATGACATCATTAGTGTTTAATTGTGACGATTACACCGCCGACATTCGCTTTAAGATTTAAATTAACCGTCTAACCGTCACTTAGCCGGCTAGCAGCTACCGGTATTCAAGTCATACGCTATTTATCTTAACAACATTAAAACATAACGAGTTAATTCAGACTGAAAACAGTCGAGTGATAATAAACAACTCGAATATTGTCATCAAATATAAATGAGAGGCTAACAGATACACGTTAGCTTATAAACCCAGAGCTACTTACGCGGGAGAAATCGCGAGCATTTGAGGTAAACCGTCTTCTCTTTTTTGGCGGAATTTTTACGAAATAATAAGAGCACCGATATGAGAGGTAACGTTAATGTTTAGAGCCATATATCTGCGTTTAATCCGGTGAGCCTCGGACGGTTGTGAAGGTTGAGGGATGAAGCGCGTGAAGGAGGCGGGGCTGTTATGTTAATTAGGCGGTGACGCGCATGAAAGGGGCGGGCTGCTCATTGCAATGCGTAGAAAAGTAGGTGGGGCTTCAGTTTGAATAATATGAGCGAGTGACGGGGCGTGGCTTTGTCTAAATAATTTGTTAAGCGTGAAAGCAGCCTCCATGGAAACAAAATAAGAGTTTTGTTTTGTTTTCCTAATCCACTTCTGTTAGTTTATAAGTTAATATGTAGTGAGCCGGTCTCAAACTAAACAACAACCTTATATTTGTCTGCTAAGAGTTCATCTTCGATATATTTTTTAGAGTATATTAGCATAAAAATGAAATTAACATTTCCATAGCGCCTGTTTAAATTACTGGATGAATCAAATTAAGTAGATCAAGTCAAAAAAGCCACAATTTAAACATATTCAAAATATACAGACAGTATGACGTAATATACATGCATTATTTCAAGATTGTTTGTTGACAATCTTCATACATTAACAAGTGCATGCAGTTGCAAAGCATAAACAATGCCAAACAGAATCTTTAGTGAACAAAACGTTCTTTACCTGAACTATTTTTTATAACTTCGTTGTATAGTATAATGCATGGACTACTATAATATAGTCTATTACACAGTATACAAATACCATCATTTTTAACTTTTCATTTATGTTTGCTAGTTAAAATTCTCCAAATAATCAGATCAATATGATGGTGTTTTGTAGTAATATGTATATTAAAATGTATTGATATTGATAAGAAGAAGGAAGAGAGACATCTCGTACCTGAATGCCCAAAGAGCCTTCATCGTCTCGGCTACAAAGTTCCTGTCAGAACATTGTCCATTTTGCACTTTTATAGCGTGATTCTGGATAAAACATGATAAATAATTCTGAATTTATTGCACTGTTGGTTAATGTCTGGAATGACAGAACGTCCTCTACGGTATCTTGATCTCTTCGTATAGATGAGCTGATGCCTCAGTGTCCAGTTTCTGATGAAATGGATCTAGTGACCACACTTACATCCACAGTTTATAGAGGGAGGCGTGTTTACCCTGCTCTCTCTCTCTCTCTCTCTCTCTCTCTCTCTCTCTCTCTCTCTCTGTGTGTGTGTGTGTGTGTGTGTGTGTGACATTCTTCTCAAGTTTTTCAGATAGTCAAACTGTTAAAAGTAAATGATAAACCTAATGATTCATTGAAGAAGATGCTGACTTAAATGGCACTTTTGAAATAGTAACACCAAGATGTAGATGGGTTTGTTTCTTCATCAGATTTGGAGAAATGTAGCATTGCATCACTTGCTCTGCAGTGAATGGGTGCCGTCAGAATGAGAGTCCAAACAGCTGATAAAAACATCACAATAATCCACAAGTAATCCACAGCACTCCAGTCCATCAGTGAACATCTGGAGAAGACAAAAAAAAAAAAAAAAAAATCCGTCAAGGCATTTTTGCTTGCAGCTTCTGGCTAAAATATGAGTCCATAATCCATAATAACACTTCCTCCAGTGAAAAAGTGCATCTCCTGTTGTCTCTCACATCAAAATCCAGACACATATTTGTTTAGATGTTTAAACACTGCTTGATCTGTGCACATTTCTCTCCTGATTCACACCAGAACACTTTTTCACTGGAGGAAGTGTTATTATGGATCATGGACTCATATTTTAGTTTAAAACATCTTAATGCTGGATTTGTTTCAGCTTTTGTCTTCTCCAGATGTTAACTGATGGACTGGAGTGCTGTGGATTATTGTGATGTTTTTATCAGCTGTTTGGACTCTCATTCTGACGGCACCCATTCACTGCAGAGCATCCATTGATGAGACACTGATGAAAAGCTACATTTCTCCAAATATGTTCCTATAAGAGTCAACCTAAACATTTCTGTGCCACGATATGTTAGAAACAAATTCCTCTTTTGAGTATATAGTTCCCCTTTCTCTGATTGCGGAGTCCTTTTACCAAAAATAGTTTCATCAGAATGTCAAATGAGCCAACTGAGCTTCACAATAGCTCTGTTTGTTTTACTCACATGTCAATGTTGCTCGGACTGCTACGCTTGTCAGTGAAAGTTTCTGTTTTGCAGCACACAAAAGCAGTTCCGAGTTTTGTGCTGACTCCCTCTGGACTATAAATGAGCGCATGGCATCTAATCTAACATAACATCTACAGCCGCTCGGAGTGAACGGCGCTGTTTGATAACCATTGTTCTTGGTATAATGGTGGTCTGCTTCTGTAGGCTTGTTGAAGGAAGGACACGTGGTTTGCCTGCCATATGCAAGAATACTGCTATTGAGCAACTGGAATTCTCCTGAGCTTTAAGGCCCTAAATACAATACAAAATAAAGGAAATCTCCTATAACCTAAAGTATTTCAGATAGTCTGATAGGAGAAAACAAAGGACATTCTTGTAACAATAAAATTATGCAATTTTCCAGTGAAAGTAATGAAAGTGATTTGCATCAAGTGACTGGAAATATCAACAGTATTACATCACAGGTGAGACTGCGGCTATTTTTCATGCTGTTTTTCTTTTACACACAAACCAAAAGTAATATTTCCAGATGAACACTTACTGGACTTAAGCAGCTCGGCTTTACTTGATTCTCCATCAATCATGTTTTAGAGTCTCAAATCTGATCATCAGGATCTTTTGAGGAGCGTTTGTTTCCAGAAGCTTTACTTTCACTGTTCCTCAGCGGAGGAATGATCTTCACAAGCCTCCAGAACATCTCACATCTTCTGAGGAGCCTTTATTTCTTCATCTCTCAATCACTGCATTATTTCATTTCAATCTCATCTTACTAAGACATATTACTGGAGATATAAAGCGACGACTGATATAAAGATCATTTTATGTCAGTACCTGGTGTACTGTTATGAAGATTTCATTGATTTGCATTACAAGCATCAGAATTTCATCACTTTTGGCAATATTAATATCAGCATCTACACCAAATTGCATATTTTTGCTTAGTTTGAGTTTCTGAATAAAAAAAGTTTTTCCTCAATATTCTCACTATATCAGACTATATTATTTATAAAAACCTGATGTATCAAATATGATACAAAAAAAAAAAAAAAAAAAAAAAAAAAAACAGGTTTTACAGGGTTAAGATACACTTAAACAGTAAAATAGAAAGCACAAAATGCTGGTTTCAGCTAGTTGTATTGTTAAAGATTGTAAGTAAATGGAAATTACTTTTATTTTTATGTGTTAAAAACATGTGAAGGTCATTGCCGGCAGCCTAAATAGATAGATAACTAAAACAATAGAGCTTATCTTTTGTTTTGCATCACTATCTGTCACCTTTTATCTCTCCACCCAGCACACAGCACCCAAATGAACTCACCCATTTCCCTGACCCCCTTTCAATAAATATTCACCCTTATCCTGACAAAAAGAACATCAGTTGGATTTTAACTCTGTGGAATTTGATTAGTCTACTTGTGGACTTTGTATCAGTTTGAGAAATAGATTTAAGAATCAAAGCAATGTGGGCTTACCAAACATCTTCATGTGACTAAAAAAAGATTGTGAGTCATGTTGACCAATCTTTTGTCATTTTGTAGCATCACAAATGTGGTCACTTATATGAACTGTCAGACCAAATATGGAAAAGTACAGAAGCCCATTTTCACCACAGAAAAAAATGTAATTCTGACTTTATATCTCGCAATTCAGAGTTTATATCTCGCAATTCAGAGTTTATATCTCACAATTCTGAGTTTATATCTCGCAATTCTGACTTTATATCTCACAATTCAGAGTTTATATCTCACAATTCAGAGTTTATATCTCACAATTCAGAGTTTATATCTCGCAATTCTGAGTTTATATCTCGCAATTCTGACTTTATATCTCACAATTCAGTTTATATCTCGCAATTCAGACTTTATATCTCGCAATTCAGACTTTATATCTCACAATTCAGAGTTTATATCTCACAATTCAGAGTTTATATCTCACAATTCAGTTTATATCTCGCAATTCAGAGTTTATATCTCGCAATTCAGACTTTATATCTCGCAATTCAGTTTATTTCTCGCAATTCAGAGATTATATCTCGCAATTCAGAGTTTATATCTCACAATTCAGAGTTTATATCTCACAATTCAGAGTTTATATCTCGCAATTCAGAGTTTATATCTCGCAATTCAGTTTATATCTAGCAATTCAGAGTTTATATCTCACAATTCAGAGTTTATATCTCACAATTCAGAGTTTATATCTCACAATTCAGAGTTTATATCTCGCAATTCAGTTTATATCTAGCAATTCAGAGTTTATATCTCGCAATTCAGAGATTATATCTCGCAATTCAGAATTTATATCTCGCAATTCAGTTTATATCTCGCAATTCAGAGATTATATCTCGCAATTCAGAGTTTATATCTCACAATTCAGAGTTTATATCTCGCAATTCAGTTTATATCTCGCAATTCAGAGTTTATATCTCACAATTCAGAGATTATATCTCGCAATTCAGAGTTTATATCTCACAATTCAGAGATTATATCTCGCAATTCAGAGTTTATATCTCGCAATTCAGTTTATATCTCACAATTCTGACTTTATATCTCGCAATTCAGTTTATATCTCACAATTCAGAGTTTATATCTCGCAATTCAGAGATTATATCTCACAATTCAGAGTTTATATCTCGCAATTCAGTTTATATCTAGCAATTCAGAGTTTATATCTCGCAATTCAGAGATTATATCTCGCAATTCAGAATTTATATCTCGCAATTCAGTTTATATCTCGCAATTCAGAGATTATATCTCGCAATTCAGAGTTTATATCTCACAATTCAGAGTTTATATCTCGCAATTCAGTTTATATCTCGCAATTCAGAGTTTATATCTCACAATTCAGAGATTATATCTCGCAATTCAGAGTTTATATCTCACAATTCAGAGTTTATATCTCGCAATTCAGAGTTTATATCTCGCAATTCAGAGATTATATCTCGCAATTCAGAGATTATATCTCACAATTCAGAGTTTATATCTCACAATTCAGAGTTTATATCTCGCAATTCAGTTTATATCTCGCAATTCAGAGTTTATATCTCACAATTCAGAGATTATATCTCGCAATTCAGAGTTTATATCTCACAATTCAGAGTTTATATCTCGCAATTCAGAGTTTATATCTCGCAATTCAGTTTATATCTCACAATTCTGACTTTATATCTCGCAATTCAGTTTATATCTCACAATTCAGAGTTTATATCTCGCAATTCAGAGATTATATCTCGCAATTCATAGTTTATATCTCGCAATTCAGTTTATATCTCGCAATTCTGACTTTATATCTCGCAATTCAGTTTATATCTCACAATTCAGAGTTTATATCTCGCAATTCAGAGTTTATATCTCACAATTCTGAGTTTATATCTCGCAATTCTGACTTTATATCTCGCAATTCAGTTTATTTCTCGCAATTCAGAGATTATATCTCGCAATTCAGAGTTTATATCTCGCAATTCAGTTTATATCTCACAATTCAGAGTTTATATCTCACAATTCAGTTTATATCTCGCAATTCAGTTTATATCTCACAATTCAGAGTTTATATCTCACAATTCAGAGTTTATATCTCACAATTCAGAGTTTATATCTCGCAATTCTGAGTTTATATCTCGCAATTCTGACTTTATATCTCACAATTCAGTTTATATCTCGCAATTCAGACTTTATATCTCGCAATTCAGACTTTATATCTCACAATTCAGAGTTTATATCTCACAATTCAGAGTTTATATCTCACAATTCAGTTTATATCTCGCAATTCTGACTTTATATCTCGCAATTCTGACTTTATATCTCGCAATTCAGTTTATTTCTCGCAATTCAGAGATTATATCTCGCAATTCAGAGTTTATATCTCACAATTCAGAGATTATATCTCACAATTCAGTTTATATCTCACAATTCAGATTATATCTCGCAATTCAGAGTTTATATCTCACAATTCAGAGTTTATATCTCGCAATTCAGTTTATATCTAGCAATTCAGAGTTTATATCTCGCAATTCAGAGATTATATCTCGCAATTCAGAATTTATATCTCGCAATTCAGTTTATATCTCGCAATTCAGAGATTATATCTCGCAATTCAGAGTTTATATCTCACAATTCAGAGTTTATATCTCGCAATTCAGTTTATATCTCGCAATTCAGAGTTTATATCTCACAATTCAGAGATTATATCTCGCAATTCAGAGTTTATATCTCACAATTCAGAGATTATATCTCGCAATTCAGAGTTTATATCTCGCAATTCAGAGTTTATATCTCGCAATTCAGAGTTTATATCTCGCAATTCAGTTTATATCTCACAATTCTGACTTTATATCTCGCAATTCAGTTTATATCTCACAATTCAGAGTTTATATCTCGCAATTCAGAGATTATATCTCGCAATTCATAGTTTATATCTCGCAATTCAGTTTATATCTCGCAATTCTGACTTTATATCTCGCAATTCAGTTTATATCTCACAATTCAGAGTTTATATCTCGCAATTCAGAGATTATATCTCGCAATTCAAAGTTTATATCTCACAATTCAGAGTTTATATCTCACAATTCAGAGTTTATATCTCACAATTCAGTTTATATCTCGCAATTCTGACTTTATATCTCGCAATTCTGACTTTATATCTCGCAATTCAGTTTATTTCTCGCAATTCAGAGATTATATCTCGCAATTCAGAGTTTATATCTCACAATTCAGAGATTATATCTCACAATTCAGTTTATATCTCGCAATTCAGATTATATCTCGCAATTCAGAGTTTATATCTCACAATTCAGAGTTTATATCTCGCAATTCAGTTTATATCTAGCAATTCAGAGTTTATATCTCGCAATTCAGAGATTATATCTCGCAATTCAGAATTTATATCTCGCAATTCAGTTTATATCTCGCAATTCAGAGATTATATCTCGCAATTCAGAGTTTATATCTCACAATTCAGAGTTTATATCTCGCAATTCAGTTTATATCTCGCAATTCAGAGTTTATATCTCACAATTCAGAGATTATATCTCGCAATTCAGAGTTTATATCTCACAATTCAGAGATTATATCTCGCAATTCAGAGTTTATATCTCGCAATTCAGAGTTTATATCTCGCAATTCAGAGTTTATATCTCGCAATTCAGTTTATATCTCACAATTCTGACTTTATATCTCGCAATTCAGTTTATATCTCACAATTCAGAGTTTATATCTCACAATTCAGAGTTTATATCTCACAATTCATAGTTTATATCTCGCAATTCAGTTTATATCTCGCAATTCTGACTTTATATCTCGCAATTCAGTTTATATCTCACAATTCAGAGTTTATATCTCGCAATTCAGAGATTATATCTCGCAATTCAGAGTTTATATCTCACAATTCAGAGTTTATATCTCACAATTCAGAGTTTATATCTCACAATTCAGAGTTTATGTCTCACAATTCAGAGTTTATATCTCACAATTCAGAGTTTATATCTCGCAATTCAGAGATTATATCTCGCAATTCAGAGTTTATATCTCACAATTCAGAGATTATATCTCGCAATTCAGTTTATATCTCACAATTCAGAGTTTATATCTCGCAAATTCAGAGTTTATATCTCGCAATTCAGTTTATATCTCACAATTCAGAGTTTATATCTCGCAATTCAGAGTTTATATCTCGCAATTCAGAGATTATATCTCGCAATTCAGAGATTATATCTCGCAATTCAGAGTTTATATCTCACAATTCAGAGTTTATATCTCACAATTCAGAGTTTGTATCTCGCAATTCAGTTTATATCTCGCAATTCAGAGATTATATCTCGCAATTCAGTTTATATCTCGCAATTCAGAGATTATATCTCGCAATTCAGAGATTATATCTCGCAATTCAGAGTTTATATCTCACAATTCAGAGTTTATATCTCACAATTCAGAGTTTGTATCTCGCAATTCAGTTTATATCTCGCAATTCAGAGATTATATCTCGCAATTCAGAGATTATATCTCGCAATTCAGAGTTTATATCTCACAATTCAGAGTTTATATCTCACAATTCAGAGTTTATATCTCACAATTCAGAGATTATATCTCGCAATTCAGTTTATATCTCACAATTCAGAGTTTATATCTCGCAAATTCAGAGTTTATATCTCACAATTCAGAGATTATATCTCACAATTCAGAGTTTATATCTCGCAATTCAGAGTTTATATCTCGCAATTCAGAGATTATATCTCGCAATTCAGTTTATATCTCACAATTCAGAGTTTATATCTCACAATTCAGAGTTTATATCTCATAATTCAGAGTTTATATCTCGCAATTCAGAGTTTATATCTCGCAATTCAGTTTATATCTCGCAATTCAGAGTTTATATCTCACAATTCAGAGTTTATATCTCACAATTCAGAGTTTATATCTCGCAATTCAGTTTATATCTCGCAATTCAGAGATTATATCTCGCAATTCAGAGATTATATCTCGCAATTCAGAGTTTATATCTCACAATTCAGAGTTTATATCTCACAATTCAGAGTTTATATCTCACAATTCAGAGATTATATCTCGCAATTCAGTTTTAATTCTCACAATTCAGAGTTTATATCTCGCAAATTCAGAGTTTATATCTCACAATTCAGAGTTTATATCTCGCAATTCAGTTTATATCTCGCAATTTAGAGTTTATATCTCACAATTCAGAGTTTATATCTCGCAATTCAGTTTATATCTCGCAATTTAGAGTTTATATCTCGCAATTCAGAGTTTATATCTCGCAATTCAGAGTTTATATCTCGCAATTTAGAGTTTATATCTCGCAATTCAGAGTTTATATCTCATAATTCTGACTTTATATCTCGTAATTCTGACTTTATATCTCGTAATTCTGACTTTATATCTCGCAATTCTGTTAATAAGCCCCAGGACCTTTTATTTTTGGAAATCATTTCTCAACCACCTTGGTATCCTTTTGTGTTCTCCAAGTTGTGTATTTGCATGTTTAACTACGGAAATGGATGCGAGGGTTATAACAAAAAGCTTGGGACAAATTGGAACCCTGGACTCTGGGCTGGACGTCCCCAGAGACTAAACAAGCCGTGTTTCTTATTCCCCAGGCGCTTGGGCCGGCGAGCGGGTGACTGATTAGAGCACGCGTGCCCAGACATGTCCCTATCGGTCTGGCCGCCGGCCCGTCAGTGGGCAGCCCACCCTGGTGTTTGATCTGGGGGTTTGGCTCCAGCCAGTCCCGGCATTGTATCCCAAACAATGCACCCCAGACCTACTGAACTCCATAAACATATCCCTTTGTGGGCTTTTCCTCGAACTCAGGGTGGGGGACACACGCTGCCAGGAAGAGGGACTCCTATCCAAAAAAAGACCGCTGTGCCTCCCTCGCCGGCTGCTGACTGGGCATTCCTGCCTTTAACCTCCAGGGAACAGTCAGCTTCATAAATTCACAGGCGACTGGATCATAAAAGTGTGCAACTGCATGATGAACATAAGTAGTAGTCAGCTGTTTATAATACATATATATGTATATATAGAAATATATATATAAAAATGTTGTGTTTTATTGTTAAGTAATTATATTATTTATATTTATGTCTTATTTATATCTTCTATACAATTATTAATATTTTGAAATCACTTTTATTTTTATATTTATTATTCATATATATACACACACACACACACACACACAGTATACTGTATGTATATATATATATATATATATATATATATATATATATATATAAAATAAACTGAAATAATAAAATATTAAATATTAAACATATACATACAGTATTTAAAAATGATGAAATATTTTACTTAGATTAAGTTAAAGAACTAAAATAACTAACTGGAAATAAATATAAAATACAACTGAACTAGCACTAAAAATAAATAAATAAAACCTAAATAGCAGAATAGCAATGTAAAAAAATATATAAATGACAAAAGCACATAAAATAATTACTAATTAATAAACTATTATATAAAAATAAAAGCAAAATATTAATAAATGAATAAAATATGGATAAAAACTTTAACAGTGCATAAAAATATTACAATCATTAATTTTATTATCTATATATATAATATTATTATAAATTCTGTATACATGTAATTAAATTTTTCCGCTGTATACTGTATGTCTGTATTAAAAAAGAGTGCTGGGGGGGGGGGGGTTCCCATTATGCAATGTAAATTTAAGTGACAAAAATCACTTGAACCTCCCTGTATTAAGTTTTTGTTACCTATAATTCTTTCTTAATATGGCATATTTGTGTAGTACAGTAGCTCAGTAGTGCAAACAAATGTAGTGTTCTCATGCAAATCAAATTAGATTTTAAGTGGAGAAAGTTCAAACATAACTTTACGCCTCATAACACTCCCGTTTGGAAAAATAGATACATAAAGTTTTTTTTTTTTTAGAGGAATGGAAATCCAAAGAGACTTGTGCTATTGCCTGTGGCTCAGCGGTAGAGCATTGCATCAGCAGTGCAAAAGGTTGTGGGTTCAATTCCCAAGGAACACACATACTGATTATATATATATATATATATATATATAAAAAAAATGTATAACCTTTTTTAGATGAGAAGGGAAATCTGCTATTAAATAGAGAGTTTTGCGAGAAGGTCCATCTTAATATTTACAATAGAATGATTAGAGCCGTTCCAGTTACTTTGAGATTTATGGTTAAAGAAGACATTGTGAATTCCCAAGGTTCCCCAGAATTGAGGCAACTTTCCATAGAAGGTTATGATTTTTTTTTGAGAAAGAATATAATAGAGTTATTAGAATTATTATTTATTTTTTCTGTTTTTGGTTATGCCCAACCAAAGCTAAATAAGATGTGTTACATTCTGGAATGTGGTTTTGTACCTTGTTTGATTGTAAAGTAAAATAAATAAATAAATAAATAAGTGGAGAAAGAAGCCGCAACAATGACTCCAGGTCTCCAGGTGTCGCTGTCGCTGCGGCTGCGCATGCGCAGATCACACCAGCCGATCAGCTGACCGCGAGAGAAGCTTTTAGAAACACTGGAGCGTCATTATGAATATCAAATCCTAAAACGGCTCCTTTGAAAATTATTTAGTCGAATCTATCGAGTAATCGTCGCGTCATCTCGTTCACGTTGAAATCAGGTAAGCTCCGCTGGAGAAACGAGTTTTAAAGGCTGTTTGTGCTCGTGCAGATTTAGCTGTATTCGCTAGTGTGGATTAGAGCTTCATCTTATGTTTATGTGACTCATAATTAATTACTTGTGTTTTCAGGTTGTTAATTGATCATTAACATCTCGAATGAGTCGTAGTGCAGATCTAAATGTAGCTGGTTTGTCGGGTTCATCATGTGTTTATGATGAGATGTGTGAAGCATCGGCAGCCTGATATATAAAATCATAATCAATAACAGCATCAGAGTATCAAACATATGATATCTGATGAGATTATTACTCTGGTCGCTCACTGTCCAGTCAAGGTCGGTCTGATGCTTCACCTCGTGACTGTCATTCATTCATTTTGAGGAAATGACCCAATCAGGTTATGTACAAAATTACATGGATGTGCACAGATTTATGTGTTCTGACAATAAAAATATATTGTTCGCATTATTTATCAAATAACATGACAATTTTTTAAAAATGAAGATGTTCAGTTTAAAATGTAAAGGGAAGTTCTGTATAACAGGGACCTATATACAAAAACTTGGATTTAATTGAATAAATATTTATAAATGAGTAAATATGATATTTTTTTATTTTTTTATTAATAATGAAAATATTTATTAATCATTATAAACGTTTCTGGTTATATATTTAATCGGGGAGATATTGTTTTTTGTATATACCTTTATTATATATATATTTATTGTGTGTTTGGGTCTTTTTAGAGTAAACTTTACAGCAATGAGTAGAATTTTAATCTTTTAATTCGTATGATTGATATCTGACATACACGTGCCAGAAATCTCTATAAAATATAATTCTTACCCCAAAATAATAAAGCCTAAAATTTGAATTAAAAATACACTTTTATTTTCCAAAAACATCTAAAATAATTTAATTTTATTTTTATTTTCTAGTGAAAATGTAATTAAGGAAACATCTTTTATTAATGAAAGTTTTATTGCATTTTCTCGATACTGTCTGTATTTATTTTAATGTCTGTAAACACTACATTAAATATCTTTGGTAGAGTTGGTGGTGCAGTATGAAGTTTGCATTTCATTGAGTATATTAATAATTTCTTTCTGCTTTAGACTCTCCGTTTCTCGCTCCTCAGCAGCCATGACCGAGTTCTGGTTGATTTCTGCTCCTGGAGAGAAGACCTGTCAGCAGACATGGGACAAACTAATGACGGCCACAACTCGTGCCAACAACCTCTCCACCAACAACAAGTTCAACATTCCCGATCTCAAGGTCACGTTCTCTTCCTCTTCCTCTTTTTACAGTCTGAGCGGAGCAGCCTCTTGAGCTTTAATAGTGTTACCGATTTCTTCTTTATTGGCATATTTGGTTGTTTTCAATCGGGTGCCACAGTCAGGATCTGGAAGTAAAAACTAATGTGTTTTCTCTGTTGGGAAACAGATATTTAACTATAACTCATAAACCTTATAAAGACAAAACTACTGTGAATTTCAAGGCTGTTAATCAATGGTACATGCTTTTGTTGAAAGCATCAGTTCACTTTTTTTTTGTTTTTAAATAATCAAGTTTAACAACTGAATTTTGTGGTGAAAACTACACTACCCATGATGCTGTTCAGAAAATTCCACCAATCAAGGGAGTCACAGCGAGCAAATTGCATTAAAGGACTTTTTAGCTCGGCCCACTCCCATGAAGCACATTGTAATGATATAATCAAGTCAGCCTTGCTGTGCTGTCAACATACTTAAATATTTGTGTATGTGTGTGTATATTTATATATGCATATTTTGCAATAAATGTTTCTTTAGATATAATCAACGACTCTAAATGAATAGTTTAGAAAAAATATGGCAACACCTTAATTTTGATGGTCCCTTTTGACAGTAAGTAACGTTGCACTACATGTTTACTAACTCACATTAGAGTATTAGTAGACTGTCTGCTTAATATCTTTATTGTCATGGTCTCCAAACAGAAATTCTACTGACTATAAGTAACTTTGCAAGTAGATGTCGAATTATAACTAATACTCTACTAACACTCTAATGAGAATTAGTAGACCTATAGGTGCAGTGATACTTATAGTTAACTGAATGTGTTAAATGGACCATCAGAATAAAGTGAAATCAAAAATACTTGCTGCGGTTAAAGTGGACGGGAGATAATGGACTCTTTTGCAATCTCAATTACAAAACTGTCAATACAACAATTTGTTTGCGTCATTTAAAATGTTCGCAGTATCTTTAAACGGTATTTTGCATGCACGATTCCTCTGACTGCAACTAAAATAAGCTTTTTCAGAGCAAATGCATAAGTCTCGTTCCTATCACCCAGGGTCCAGTGGCCCTGCTGGCCGGTGTCTTCTTGACCAGTCACTTTCGCCTGACCGGATGAGAACAGAGGCGGCGCCACTCTAAGCGCCGGCGGCCCCTGATGTCTCTGATCAAATCCAGCATGGCTGCGTTTGTATTGCTTCATTATACCGGATGGTGATCAAAGTGTTTCTCTTCTCTAAACGCTGCAGGTCGGGACATTAGATGTCCTGGTGGGGCTGTCCGATGAGCTGGCCAAGCTGGACGCTTTTGTCGAGAGGTAAAGCTGTTTTTCCCTTTCTCTTTTTTTTTTACATTCAGCACTGCAATTTCAATGTAAACGTTCACATTTTTCATGCAAAATTAATTTTCACATTGTGTGGGTGTTTTAAGGATATTTTTGTGTTTAGTAAGATGCTATGGGTGGTTGCTAGGGCGTTGCAAGGGTGCTTTCTATCCCAAATAAACAGGTGGATCTTGCCTCCCAAGCCTCCATCTTTAGGCTTTCTAGATCTCTCATTCAAACTCAGCATATGTTTTTTTTTGGGGGGGTTTATTATCCGTCAGATGAAATTCTTAAACTGGAATCATTCTTAGCCGTAACACAAAATATGTGGGATGAGTTATGCACCAAACTTTAATACTTAGCGCTTTAGAGTCGCTCACTATAAATATGAGCAGTACACTTTAAAAATAATTTTTGGTAACGCTTTATTTTATGGTGTCCTTGTTACGTGTACTTACTATTATAATAACAACGAAATATGCATAATTACATGCAAGTAACCTTAAGACAATCCCTAACCATATAGTAAGTACACATAGTAATTAGTATTACTCAAATGTATGATTACGCTGTAACAAAGACACCTTAAAATAAAGTGTAACGGTTTTTTTGAAGTTGTGAATAAAACAAGGATTAGTGAAGTATTTCCAAGAAACTACAAGAGATTATTTGAGTATTCCCACTCCAAAATTTCACATCTTTGTAATTGCTTGTAAAATTTACGAGTCATTTCTGAATGATACCAAGTTTTTTCAGTGTAGTAATAGTGATGCTCGACTATAATAAAACTCATTTTAAGGCCTTTCTGCTTAAAAGAATCAAATATCTTGCAGATTTGAGTTGTTGTGTTTTCAAGCAACGACATATCAGTGTCCAGAATTCAGTCAGAACTCCTTACGTGTGTTTCTTTACTTTTGTGCGGTGAGGAATCTCATAGAGGTGAGGTTCTGCAGAATCTGCCTAAAATGAGTTATTAGCAGTTTGGTGACGCGCTAGCTTCCCTTTTTGCGATCATTTTTAAACTGCATGACTTACAGCTCATCCTTAGATGTGAGATTCTATTTTTTCCTGTTCATTTAAAAGTCAAAAATGTTCAGTTTTGCCTTTAGCTTTTATAAAAGATGGTCAAAGCGTGCTTCGGTAATATTATTTCCCGTCAGCCTTACGTTCTTTTAACATAACAGCAGGAATCAATCCTGAGTTGCATGCACAGAAGTCATTTTGGAGCATCTCCAGACCATGTGTCTGATATATTACCCGTATTTTATTTTTGCTTTGTTTAGCCTGAATATTCTCACATTTTCTCAAAGCTTTATTTTGATGTTATCAGAAGCCATTATGCTAAATGAAATTTCAGTGTGATGTTTTGATGACTTCTGTGTCTTGGAGAATGTCCAATCTTGGAGGATTGGAGAGAGTTTTAAGAGGACTGTGATGTCCTTTGATGTCGTTCACAGTGTGGTGAAGAAGGTGGCTCAGTACATGGCCGACGTGTTGGAGGACAGTCGAGATAAAGTGCAGGAGAACCTGCTGGCTAACGGAGGTGAGTCACTGGTGTCTGTGGTATGAAATGATTGGACGCTGTTGCCGGTTTCGTTACATTAGTTCTCGTTTTCTTTGTTGTGTTTTAGTCGATCTGGTCACCTACGTCACAAGATTCCAGTGGGACATGGCCAAGTACCCGATCAAACAATCCTTGAAGAACATTTCTGAGATTGTATCCAAGGCAAGTGGTCTGATCCAACGATTTCGATGTGAATTTTGGGACTGAAATCCGCACTGACCTAACTTTTAGCACTCGTTGCTGAGAGTAAAATTAAAGTCACTGCAACATTCACAGTGTTGGTAATATTTGTCCATATTTGATATAAATCTCAGCCTTATTTATTATTGATACAGCAAGTCTCACAGATTGACAACGACCTGAAGGCTCGAGCGTCAGCCTACAACAACCTGAAGGGAAACTTACAGAATCTAGAGAGGAAGAACGCGTGAGTAAATTCAGACATATCAGACTAACTCTTAATTATAGGGGTTTTATTTCATGTTTATTATTTGAGCTTCATTCATTTTGTAGTAAACTGGACACCATTGATTTGTTTTAGTGCATTGATTTTTTTTTAATTCATTGAATAAGCACTGAATATATGATGCAACACTTACAAAAAAAAAAATGGAATGGAAAATTCAGGGTTGTTATTTTTCATGGAACACAAGATTTAAAAAAAAAAAAAAAAAGAATATTCACAGACCTCTTTTCCAGATAACGGTTTATACATCTGTCAAATCCAAAAAAGTAGTCCAAAATAGTCATAATTTCATTGTTTGGGCTAACTACTCCTTTGAGAAAATCAATTAAAGGATTGACTTTGAGAGTCATGGTTAGGGAAGCATTTTCCAGTGAACCGGTGTGATTTTTGTGGTCTCACCAGAGGGAGCCTGCTGACCAGGAGTTTGGCCGATATTGTCAAGAAAGAAGACTTTGTGCTGGACTCTGAGTACCTCATTACTATGCTGGTGGTGGTACCAAAGTAAGTGACATATTCCAAATTTGGAATCTGGGCGATTTTTCCGATTTTATCGATGAATTCAAATGTAATGTTTTGCCAAAATTGTATATTTTATAAATCGAAGAATCAGAATTTTAATAGAAATCTTACCTAATGTTAGAAGCTGGTATTTTCTTTGTTTTTACAAAACATTTATAATTAATAATGGTCTACTGGTGTTATTCTTTCATTCATTTCAAATTGCCCTGACAAAATTGTTGTATTGATTGTTGTATTGATTATTTCTGAACATATGATACGTTTAAGCTAAGTTTGTACAATATGTGCCTTCATAATTCACGCATCTTTTCTGCAAAGATATTTAAGAAGTGATTTGTGTTGCATTTAATCCATGTTGAAATCATGTGTGCTCCACTTGGAACAGAGCTTTCTTTAACTAGTTAGTTACTGAAGAAAATTTTAAATTTTTATGTTGAGAAGTTTAATGTAAAAAAAAAAAAAAAATCAAGCATTGGTCAAACTTTCAGGAAAATAAAAATAAATTTTTTTTAGATTTTATTTTTTGCCATATCGCCCAGCCCTAATTCCAACACATAAAAATTAGCCTCTCTGAACATCTTTTTAAAGTTTTCTCATGCACATACTGACTGCAAGTTTTCTAACCCTTCAGAACAAATTATGCTGACTGGCAGCGCACTTACGAGACTCTTTCAGAAATGGTGGTGCCACGATCTACAAAGTAAGAAACTTACAACAATTTAGATTTACAGTATAATTCTGGAAGTGTCTTGCTTGTCTAAGGAATCATGCACCTGGTCACAAGTCACAGAATAGAAATGAAGGAAAACTGATCAAGTACTAATAAGAACATGCTGTTTTGCCTTTAGATAATGGAATAGATAGTGTCATATAGGTGGTGTTTGTTTTTAAAGGTGTTCATTTAAAAAATAAAGCAATATATGGGATTTGGGGAAAGCTGACGTACTAAATGATTTGTTAGAAACAGGTGATATTTGAGGAAATCAATGTGTCTGATTGGCCTCTGGTTGAGGAGAACATGTTTAGGACTTAACTAGACAAATTAGTGGCATGCTGTCTACTTAGAAAACCAATTAACTAATGCACCAGAACAAACAGACACCATTTACCAAGTGTGTTTAGTGTAAAATGAAACATGTTAGGTGTTTTGTTAATCTCACTGGAGACTGTCATTACTGTTTTTTATTTTTTATTTTAATGAGTATAATTGAAAGGTAGCCCAACAGTTACTACCGTGATGCATAAATGTTGTGCAATTCCAATATTTTTAATGCATTAGACTAATGAGAATTTTCCACATGCAAAATATAATTCTTATTTATTTTGAGTGAAATATGACTGGGACATTTGTGACTCTGGAGCACAAAAGCAGTCTTAAGTCTCTGGGGTATATTTGTAGCAATAGCCAACAATACATTGTATTGGTCAAAATTATCAATTTTTCTTTTATGTCAAAAATCATTAGGATATTAAGTAAAGATCATGTTTCATGAAGATATTTTTTAAATCTCCTACCATAAATATATCAAAACTTAATTTTTGATTAGTGATATGCATTGCTAAGAATTCATTTGAACAACTTTAAAGATGATTTTCTCAATATTTCAATTTTTTTGCACCCTCAGATTCCAGATTTTCAAATAGTTGTATCTCAGACAAATATTGTCCTATCATAACATCAATGGAAAACTTAATTATTCAGCTTTCAGATGATGTATAAATCTCAATTTCAAAAAATTGACTCTTATGATTGGTTTTGAGGTTCAAGGTCACATTTGAGGTTCTCCCTGCTAGCCAGTACTAAAAATAATGTTATTTTCTTCTCGACAGTTTGCTTTTTGAGGACCAGGAGAGCGGCCTGTTTAGCGTCACGCTCTTCAGAAAGGCCATCGATGACTTCCGACTCAAGGCCAGAGAAAACAAGTAAACAGCCGATTTCAGCGCCACCGTGTGGTCATGAATCACCGTTCAGATGACTGAGAGAATATCCGGATTAAGGATCTTAATGCCTTAGTCATCCCAAGTGTCTTCTTTACAGGTTCATGCTCCGGGACTTCCAGTACAACGAGGAGGAGATGAAAGCAGATAAGGAGGAGATGACCAGACTCTCAACTGACAAGAAAAAGCAGTTTGTATGTATCTTCAGAGCAGCCGGCATGTTGCGTCATCAGTGTTGGATATTTTTAACTGGTTCGTACATGTGTCGTCTGCAGGGTCCACTTGTTCGATGGCTGAAGGTGAACTTCAGTGAGGCTTTTATTGCTTGGATCCATATCAAGGCTCTGAGGGTCTTTGTGGAATCAGTGTTGAGGTAGCGACACTCTATTTAGGTTCACTGAGAGCTCGTATCACGAGGAATCAAACTTTTCTTGGATTTTCTTTCGAAATAAGAGTTCATTGAAATAAAAGTTCATACCGCGTTTATTGAAACGGAACTTGAAAACGTCTCATTCTGAACTTCTACAACTTGCTGATGTCAGCTAGATTAATACGTGAACAGTTTGAACGCGTCATCTTTTGTTTGGTAAATTTGTTATCATATGAGATGGACAAATAGAAAAACTAGATTTAAAACTACAATTAGGGCTGGGCGATATATTGCATGCGATTGTCACGTGCATTTCGTCAGTAAAGCCAGTTCCATATAACGCTAAATCACCTACGCTCAAATGGAGTGGCATTTGATATACAGAGGCGTAGATCACTGACAAGCTACGCAATATCACGTTCATTATCACAGATGAATCACCTTCGATAATGAACGCGATATTGCGTAGCTTGTCAGTGATCTACGGCTCTGTATATCAAATGCCACTCCATTTGAATGCAGTTGATTTAGCGTTAATCATGGAACTGGCTTTACTGACGAAATGCGCGTGATAATCGCATGCGATATATCGCCCAGCCCTAACTACAATAAAATCAGTGATTTGCGAATAAAAAAAAAACTCTATTTTGCTAAATAGGCTATATGCACTATATTACATATTCATTATATTTTTACTTAACCCGTCATCTTCATTATTTAATGTATGATAGAAAAAATCAAAGTAAATACATTTTTTATTAAGTTTAAATTTGTATTGGAGTAGAAACGTAATAGTTATTTAAAAGTTGACATAAAAACTGCCTTGTGTGCAATTTCAGATTGTGTTTGAGTGTTGATTATTACATAAATTTGATTCGTAAATTTATTATTAAATAAAATGGTTTTGATTTTCAGCTAAACAAAAACGCAGTTTTGGTAAAAAAAAAATAAAAATTTGCATCTTTTACGTCAACTATTTAAAAGTTGACAAAAACTGCCTTGTGTGCAATTTCAGATTGTATTTGAGTGTTGATTATTACATAAAATTGTAAATTTATTATTAAATAAAATGGTTTTGATTTTCAGCTAAACAAAAACGCAGTTTTGGTAAAAAATAAAAATAATAATTTGGCGTAATAATTTTAATAGAATTACACAAACTCAATTTTCGGTTTCAATCAAGTGCATCTTAAATTTTTTTAATTCTGTTTTGGCCCAGAATTTTCATATCAGTGCATCGCTCATTTTTTATTTTTTTTTAATTCTAAACAAACAGATATGGATTGCCGGTGAACTTCCAAGCAATGCTGCTACAGCCCAACAAGAAGAACATGAAGAAGCTGAGGGAGGTTTTGAACGATCTTTACAAGCACCTGGACAGCAGTGCAGCTGCCATCATCGACGTAAGTTTACTTTCGGGCGTAGGCTATGTTTTTGTGTTGTGTGGTTTAAATACATGGAATTATTTCAAAGAAGTTGTTGTCATCTTTTTCCTCTTCCAGCAATCTGCCATGGATATTCCTGGCTTGAACCTCAGCCAGCAAGAATACTATCCCTACGTGTACTACAAAATCGACTGCAACCTGCTGGACTTCAAATAGAAGAGCCGCTTTTAACCACGTGCCCCTCCTTTTGTTTTGTGTCTGTGAATAAATCGAAGTTAAATTAAACTGTATCTCGCTAAACTCTAGTCACCCTGCCATGCATGCGCATTCATATTCAGAGATACTTCTCCATCGTCGTCCAATCAGTGACGCAGGAGAGTATCTATATCTGCCGCCCATAGTACTTTGTTTACATTTTTGTTTTTAAAGAATGTTATTGTGTTATCATATGTGCAGGTGAATGAAATCATGCGTTTTAAGTCATTCCACTCATGTTTTGTGACGTGTAGTAGTTGCATCTGATGTTAGTGGTAGATATTATTGTGTGCGGACAACTGTGTTTTTAACCTTTATTCATAAAATGAATCGGTGGTCCATTTCAACAAACAAAAAATGATAGGAAAAATGTGTTACAAAGATGCAATATAAATGTGATGTTATGTACATTTGGTGTTTAAAGAGTTATATGTGCGAAATTACTGTGTCATGGTACCAAAATATAAAATTATTAAAAGTACGTAAAAAAGTGTGGTTTTGTTTTTTTGTTTTTTTTGTAAAACACATTTACCAACTAAGTTTGCATTTCCCAATCAACATATAAAGTGCAAATAAATTTAAATTTAAATTAAAAAATTTAAATGTATGCATTTAGCAGACGCTTTTATCCAAAGCGACTTACAGTGCATTCAGGCTATCAACTTTTACCTATAAATTAAGGAAAGAAGGTCAATTGCAATTCAAATAGCTCATTGCTCGTTTAATTTTAAACCTTTTAACAATTCAAGTTAGGGTGAGAGACTTTTTAAAGTATAAATACAGCTTAAAAAGTATATATTACACAAAACAAAAGCAAACATGCATTACATGCCTCTGTAATTATCTCAACATTTAACGTGGAACAAACACTATAAAAATAATGAACATTTAAATAAGGTATTTTGAATTATTTGTTAAATTGGTTATAAGAATGTCATCAATCCCATATATTTTGGCAAAGCCAGATGCTTTTTTTTTTTCTCTCGAACCCCTTTTTGTTTCGTATTTAAGGTATGATTTTCTTAATGTTGTCACACCCTGTTTTGGAAAAAAATATGAGAAATATCCCAAAATAAATCAATAAAAAGCAATATTATTGTACGGAAGCATATTAAAAGATTAGATTACCCCAAAAGAGAGTTCTGCCGTTATTTACTCACCCTCATGTGGGTCTATGATTTTGGAGACAAAAGGAAGATGTGTAACTGTCAAGCTCCAAAAATTACCATAAGAAGTCCATACAATTCATACACAATATTCCACATCTTCTGAAGTCAAAAAACAGATTTGTGCGAGAAACAGACCGACATTTAAGTCATTATTGTTCAGGTAATCTTTCCCTCAGACTTTTAAATCTGGCGCCCTTTTGGTTTACGCGCGAAAGTCGTTTACGTAAGCAAGAGTCGCTCAACACCATATAAGGAGAACAGGACACTACATTTTATTTTATTTTTTTACACTTTTATTTACATGTTCTTAGTTTCCACGACCTCAATGATACGTCTTATGATACTCAACATGTCAAGAGTTTAAAAATCTACAGCATTTGTGCAGATGTTAAAATACACGTGCAGTTATACTGCAAACAGACAGGGTTTGGGACTGATATTGCAGTGCTTAAGAAGGCAATGTTTCTAAGGCAAATTAATAATTGCTCAAAAGGAATTAAGAGACACTTCTGAGATAATAAAACATTTTTTCACAAAGCTAATGAACAAAACTAACAACATCCTTCCTCGTCCTCAGTGTGTGGCTCTCATACACACTTATATCAGCCTTGCTTCCTTTCAGATCTGATTATTTAAGGAAAAAGGCAACTTTACAAGATCCTGCAATGATTTAACAAATTCAATTCTTTCTAAAAAATTAAACACCGTTACATTATCAGATATCAGAGGACAAACAGTTAGCAAAACTATTGAACACAACAGGAAGAAGTTGTATTGAATACGTGAATAAATATTATAAAACATCATCGTCATCATCAAAAACAAATAAAAAATCTGACATAATTAAGCGCTGTGCAATCGCAGGATATTACTTGACATATAAAGCATAAATGATGTAAAAAGTAAACATTACTGAAAAATAAATGCAACTTTTAATGTTTATAAAATCAGCCTGACCTGATCATGCCTTTCAATACATAAAACAGGGCGCATACGACTTGCAGGAGCATTATTATCCTCAATTACTAGAAATCAATCAACATATGCATAATTTACAGTCAACTCTCACCTAGATATGAGTAACGTGAGCTGTACAAATATATATATATATATATATACATACACCGCCAACGTCATAATATGAAAGTCACGAATAAAAAACAATAGCTATCTAACAGGATCCATCAGCTCACTGGTTTTCAGCTTCTGTGCTGAATGATGTGTTGTGCTTATGGTTTTAATACGACCGTATGTCCATGAATGTGACACATGGAATACATTTAAAGTCAACATGAACTCAAAACGAACTCTTTTGCATGTTCCCGGTCTTATTGTGAATAAGGTCCTGGTCCTACAGTATATTTTTCTTGTTGAATATTCTAGTTGCAAGTCACAAGACAAGGGAGGATTGTAAAACTACTGAATATTCAACACATCGTCCAGCCATGACGTCACATTACGGAAGTACATCAGATTGTGAATGTCATTTCATGTCGACTTGAACAACTGAACCTTCTCCTTGTTTAAAGACAGCAGATACACAGTTATAGGGCTTTTCACATTGCGATTAAGCCTGGGTTATTTTTATTTTAAACCCTGGTAAAGGAAACCCTTTGCCGTGCCAAACAGTTTAAAACAATGGTGTTAAAATATTATGCAACCGTCATCCGTTCTCGTCAGTCACGGAAGCATCACGCGTTGTATGAACGTGTTTCGGCGTTTGAGGGGAAAAATATTAAATGTTCCTGTGGCTCAGTGGTAGAGCATTGTATTAGCAGCGCAAAAGGTTGTGGGTTTGATTCCCAGGGGAACACATGTTAGGTAAAAAAATGTTAGCCTGAATGCACTGTAAGTCGTAAAAGCATCTGCTAAATGCATAAATGTAATGGCGACGGAAAACATGTTAATTGGAGTAAAGAAAAAAAAATCGAACCTTTATAGTCTGAAAAAGCCCATTCGGGAAAAAGTTATTACAGTCGGCAATAATGTGAAGACGCGGAACGCTGAAACCATTTTAACAGGTCGCGTACTGCGTTCGTCCAATCAGAAACACTGACACTGCAGATATGCAAATCAGATCATTAACCCGGGGTTTAGGAATGTACAGCGGTGTTGCCAAGTCTGCGGTTTTCCCGTGGAATTGGGATACTTTATCACTGTTGCTGCGGGTTGTTTTTCATGTCCGCGGGTTAAAGCGATCCCGGTAATGTGATATTTAACTCCGGGAGTGTGTATTTTACCAGCGAAACCCTGCCAAAAACGTGTATTTTATCCTAAGAACACGATTTTTAAACGGGGAGCCCTCCTCAAAATGCGATTGGGTCAGTTTTGAGTAGCTACTGGGCGGGTTTTGTTGTGAAAACCTGGCAACCCTGATGTACAGTGTAAAACGTGAAATATGATCATTTAGGTTTGACCCAAAGTTTACTTTTTCAAGTGTGGAAAACCCTAATAAGAAATAATGTTAATGAGTTAAGGTGCGGTCATGTTTATATATAAATATAAATGTGTTTTTCGTTTCCAGGACTTATTAATTCGTTTTATCATTCCAATCAACCCCTTGCTGCAAACTTAGAATTCATTCTTTTGTTCCTCCGTTTTAATTCAAAAAGAGGGAACAAATTAGTACAGCGTGGCCACAATTATACAAAATGAAAGAACAAATTAAAAAGTCATGAGAACAAATTCTTATTTAGCTAAATTGAGGGAAAATCTTAATAAAACGAGGGCACGAATAAATACATTAATATCCAATGTGAGACTCATCAAGTTTGTCACCGTGCAGACCAAGAGAAAGCTGACTGGTTTGAAAGTGACTGATATTCGAACAGTGCTTCATATTATTGACAACAGGCAAATTCATTATTGGAAAGAAGCAAACACATCTTTACAGCACAGAATAGAAGACAACCCATGTAGTGTGTGTGCTACACATCTATAAGTGTTTATTGGCCCTGTATATCACGGTTGACTGACCCGTCCTAATCTACAAGACTATATAACAGCATCTAGACGCAGCATCCAGACCCATCGGCGTCTAAACCTCATTGATAGTTCGCTCCGAAGGCCGGTATTCTGCAGCTGTCTCCGACGCCATGATGAAGGACTGGGTCTTGCGTTTAAAGTGCGCTCTCTTGTTGGCCAGAGACAGACTGTGCTTGCTGGAGGCGATGATGTCGGAGATGAACTTCTTGCAGTCGACGCAAACCTCCATGGTGTTCCAGTCTTCCACCAGCTCTTTCGGGAGCTCCATGTCCTCCTGAGACGAGGACGGCTGACGCGTGTGCTTAGATAATCTTAGAGAGATAGGAAAGAGACAGTGAATGTAAGCCTCAGAGCAGCAGAGACGAACTCAATGCTGGGTTACTGTACCTGGACATGGTGCGCTGTAGGCTGGGTCGATGGTGGCTTGTACTGGGCTTCTCTGGCTTGTGGCTGGATGCGTCCCGTTTCAGAGTCGATGTGGACGGACCCAGAGAGTAAATGGGGAGACTGCCATAAGGCTTTGATGGCAGGCGCATCTACAGCAACAGAAAAGGACTGTTATGTAGAGAAAAATAAATGAGAACTGACATTTTTAGGCCCGTTGTGACCGTGGAAATAGAGTCACGATGTACTCTTCAAAATTAACGTAAAACATTTAATAAAGTTATGAGAACATGAAGAGGGCATACAGATCGAGACTTACTTTTTTACAGCACTGTGAACAGACAGGCCTGGCGAAAATCAAGAAAAAGATGAAACAGCACCACTACTTTCTATTAAATATCTTAAAACAAGCAAGACTAAGATGTTGAATGCCAGGTTATTTATTACCTTTTACAAAACTGACAGGTGTAGGACCAAGTAAAGAATGAAAAGCGTTTGGTTCTGCAGCAGAAGCACAGCTGTGAAAAGAGAAATGTTAACGAATCAATACAGTCATACTTAATATTTGCTATGACTAAATAAAAATAAAAGCAAAATAAATATGATAATGATTTTGAAACGCTTTTTATTTCTCCATTAGGTTTCCTAAAGATTGAATCATTAGCTTAAGACAGAGATGTGTTAATGGTGTCTGATCTGAGTTAAGTTTGACACAAATATATACACACTAGCGTCCAAAAGTTTGGGATTTTTAAAGACGTCTTGTCTGCTCACAAAGGCTGCATTTATTTGATCAAAAATACAGTAAAAACAGCAATATTGTGAAATATTATTACAATTTAAAACAGCTGTTTTCTATGTGAATATAAGGTAAACTGTAATTTATTTCTGTGATGTGCAGCTGTATTTTCAGCATCATTACTCCAGTCTTCAGTGTCACATGATCTTCAGAAATCATTCTGATATACTGATTTACTGCTCAAGAAACATTTCTGATTATTATCAATGTTGAAAACAGTTGTGCTGCACAATATTTTTGTGGAAACGGTGATACATTTTATTTTTCAGGATTCTTTAATGAACAGAAAGTTCAAAAGAACAGCATTTATTTGAAATGGAAATCTCTTCTAACATCATAAATGTCTTTAATGTGTCCTTGCTGAATAAAAATAATATATACTATTGTTTCTATATGATTGCAATGCCTGTTTTGTTGAATGATAAAGCAGTTCTCACCTTCCCCTTCTTCATGGCATTGTAGATCTCTTTGTACTGCTGAAACTTCTCCAGTTCGGCTTTGACCAAAACCTGCCGAATGTGCATCACTTCCTCCACCGTCAGAGCCAGACACTCCACCGGGAAACAAAACTCCTCCTGTCCAAACACATCAGCAGAGAACAAACTACAGCAGCGTTTGACCTGAGCATTGCATATCACACATACTGCTGTGTTCTTGGTTCTTGTCAACAGTGATCATTATTATTGGGGATTTATCATTATAGGATGGTTGTGTGCACACACTGCCAACACATTTCAGTTCACATTTCAGAAAAGCAACATAAATGTTTTTATTTCCAAAATGATAACTAGATGCAACTGTAAATTGACGAGGTCTTTAATGTGGCATTATACTAATGACTTAAAGGGATACTCCACCCCAAAATGAACATTTTGTCATTAATCACTTACCCCCATGTCGTTCCAAACCCGTACAAGCTCCGTTCGTCTTCAGAACACAGTTTAAGATATTTTGGATGAAAACCGGGAGGCTTGTGACTGTCCCATAGACTGCCAAATAAATAACAGTGTCAAGGTCCAGGAAAGGTAGAATACTCCATCTGCCATCAGACGTGCAATCTGGGTTATATGAAGCGACGGGAACACTTTTTGTAAGTGAAGAAAACAAAAATAATGACTTTATTCAACAATTCCTAAAACAGCGCATCCTTGTGGCGTGGATGATACAGAAGAGCATACGCAGCATACGGTGATATGGAGAGACACAGAGGAGACCGTTGACAAAGGAATTGTTGAATAAAGTCATTATTTTTGTTTTCTTCGCTTCATATAACCCAGATTGCACGTCTGATGGCAGATGGAGTATTCTGACGATGACTTTCATAACTTTTCTGGACCTTGACACTGTTATTTATTTGGCAGTCTATGGGACAGTCACAAGCCTCCCGGTTTTCATCCAAAATATCTTAAATTGTGTTCCAAAGACGAACGGAGCTTTTACGGGTTTGGAACGACATGGGGGTAAGAGATTAATGACTAAATGTTCATTTTGGGGTGGAGTATCCCTTTAAAGCTTACGACTGAAAATCGACGACAGCTATAGCTGACGTTTGGAAATGTCACCGTTGCTTCCTCACTCACTAAGGATTTTGAGCTGTGTCTGGAGGGCGGCAGGAAGTGACGCACACTGGTGGGTGTTTCCTTCTCGATGGAGTGCCGGCGCTGGGCTTGCTGACGTCTCTCCGGCTGCGGCGTGGACGAGATGGGCAGGAACATGGGCGGAGCTGAGAGAGAGGACGACAGAGACTCATTATTAAACACTGTTATCAATAAAACTGGCAGTAGCTGGCAGGCACTGCAGCATGAAACAAATCACATCAGAAACTGGATTTAATTGACATCTAGTTTCACTGTGAATAACTATCCGTGAGAATAATGGTCTTAAATGAACACTTGCTTTAGTTTGCAAGTAAGCAAAAAGGGTCATAAAACATTTATTGCCAGTCAGCTTGAGCTATAGCAGAACTATAACACAATAAATGCTTTAAATTAATTTCCGAAAATGATAATCTGGAGCCAGATATAAAGCAGATCTGTTGACTGTATCCTCTCATTTCACGACTACTCAGCAACTAGAAAAATAAATTAAAATTAAATATTGATCATTTATTTATTTTAAATTAAATTTAAAAGAGAAAAGAGGATTAAGTAATATGAGCAGTGCTATTTTAGTATTATTTATAACTATTAATATTTTAAATTATTTATTTTTTTCAGTTTTAATTTTGTATTTTGTTGTTTTTATTAATGGAAATATAACTATTTAGATTTAATGTATTTTTATTTCAGTTTTAGTAATTCAACTTCAAACTTTTTTTATTTTAGTTAGTTGCAAAGGCAATTTTTATTTTAGATTATTTAAGATGATATTTTTACATTTTCATTTTAATTTTAGTAAAAAGATTTTAGTAAAAATTTGTAATTTGCTTTTGTATTTTTTAAATATTTATATTTAGCTTTAATTTATTTTTATGTTGTTTTAGTCAAGGCAACATTTCTATTTTTTTTTTTTTACTGTAAGTTTAAGCTTTTCATCTAATAATTATATTTTATTTTTTTATTTCAGCTTCATTTAAATTACCAAAAAACATTTTAATAGTTTAGAATTAAATTAAAACATTTAAGAAAATTATATAAAAAATAAATAATAATAATAATAATAATAATTATTATTATTATTATTATTTTTTAAATAATTTTAGTTTTACTAAACAATAATAATACAGAATGAAACTAAGGGCCATGAGCAACAGTCAAATATAAAGTTTAGCACCATTATAAAATTACAAATGAATTCTACGATGAACCAATTACAATAAAATATTTCAGAGAGCTGTGTATTAAAATACAATTTAAAAAAAATTATAATAATGCAAAAAAACAGCTTCATAAATATAAATATAAATATAAATGCAAATCACTTTTCTTGCCCAGGACGGATTCTGGCGACGTGTCGTCCACCACGGATGTGGAGATGCTGGAGCAACTGGCTGACCTTTGACCCACAGTCTCATCCTGAGTGAGAGAACACATCAGAAGATAGCTGATGACTTACACTAACAGTATATGCCCATGAACAACGTGCTTAAACCCCTCACGTCTGAATCAGAGCTGTCCAGTTCAGACAGAGTCGGTGCTTGAAGCCTCTTCCTCTGAAAGCCGCCGGAGCCGTTCTGCTGAAGCGACAGCGTGCTGGAGGCCTTCCTCGCCCCATCCGAGGAGGACACATCTGTACAAAACAGCACAGAACAGTTACATAAACAGCAAAAAGAGATACAAAGAAAATTAAGTATGTTTTACAAAACGAATTAACACTGTAATACATCATATCTGCAGTACTAATTTGACTAATTTTGTGCTGATCCCAAAAATAGTGGCTTTTACTCTTTCACATCACACTTTCTCACAAAATATAATGCATTTTGTAGCATTTTTGTTCTCCATCATTTTCCATCATTAAAGATTTGACTTTTTGCTGTTGAGATTTTCGTAAGTGCATTAAAACACATATATACAATTTTAAAAATCTTCAATCTAGTTTTGTGAAAAAATGATGTGGTGTTTTTTTTTTGTTTTGTTTTTTTTGAGCATCATCAAATTAGGTAATAAAGCCTTCTTTTGCAAATTAGCAGAAATGTTATGACTAAAAAAATAAATCAGTTGTAAAGTAAGAAAACTACAATACTTTTTAGATTTTTATGTCTGTATTTTTGCCTTTTTTTTGCATAGTTTTGCATTTCTACTATTTTACAAAAATTATGAGGTATACACACTGAAAATACATTTAGAATTAGTTTGTTTTGACCAGCTCCTAAAATACAGCACTGCCAGAGTCACCAGAGACAGCAGAATCAGCACAGTCTGCTTGTCGTTTGTACATGATGTTAAAAGTGTTTCACAGGTGTCAGAAACAGATCAAACATGAGCACATCAGACGTCACCACAGATGAGAGCCGTGAATGAATGTGTGACGTGACGACAGAATATCAAACACCATCGTATCGCTCCCAGTGGGGTCCAAACCTCTGAGAACACTAGTGAAAATGATGCATTTCTAGAAACATTTGCTACATTATCCGTGTCTCGCCGGAGCTTCGTGGAAATAAACCCAATGATCATGTTCTCCAGAATGATTTACAATCCAAAGAGCAAATCATGATTCATTTTACGTCATAACTTTCCTTAATTTACAATTTTTACATTTTTCAATCAATTAAAATGTGCAACATTTCCACACGGTCTCTAAATTTTGGACCCAATGTGAGCATTTCATGAATACATCACTGCATTTGTCTTTAGCCGAGTGAATTTGACACATCATAAAGTGTTTATCTCTAGTCTGTACAAGCCAGCATTGATAAAAATGGCATTGTAGACACTCAGATGTTCGTGGTTTTTGGTATAATGGTTTAGTATATAAATACCATGGGATATAAATAGAGTAATCATTCAGTACAGTGAGTCACATACAAGCTTTTCTCAGAACAAACTGCACTTTTCTAAACATGTGATTTCCTTTCTTAAAATACATAACAGCTGCTTTGACATTTGGTTCCTAATGCAATGACATTCAGACATTTGAAGTGTGACTGAAGTGTCAAACACTATGTAAGACTGTATATGAAAGTCTCTCAGATCAGCTTATTAAAGCATTTACATTTACATTTATGCATTTAGCAGACGCTTTTATCCAAAGCGACTTACAGTGCATTCAGGCTATACAGTTTTTTTTTTACCAGTATGTGGTTACATATCACGTATCATATAATTACATATCAAAAGATAGTTATTTTAGCAGTAAGAATAGTGTAAATATGAAATAACCTTCTGAAAATGTCAGCTCTTTACTGATTCCATACGGAAATGTAATATATGACACATTGCCCAATATCAAGAGCGAGATTGCCATATGTTACCTACAAGTATAATTTTTACATACGTACATTATAGATGAAGATATAAGCTTATAACATATAGAATCCTCAAAGTTAAATCTGTATATGTACATGTTAATAATATCTATATAATGATTACATTATATGAATTATATGGTATTATTTAAAGCAACAATGTGTCAACATAAATCTGTATGTTTATATATGTTTTGTAATACATTTTTTAAAATACATGTCTTTTATATTTACTTATATAATTATTTTTAGGATGGATAAACATGTACATGACATATATGTCCAAAAATGTATTATAAATATATATACAGTACAGGTCAAAAGTTTGGAAACATTACTATTTTTAATGTTTTTGAAAGAAGTTTCTTCTGCTCATCAAGCCTGCATTTATTTGATCAAAAATACAGAAAAAAACAGTAATATTGTGATATATTATTACAATTTAAAATAATTGTTTTTAAATTTATTATACTTTAAATTATCATTTATTTCTGTGATGCAAAGCTGAATTTTTAGGATCATTATCACATGATCCTTTAGAAATCATTCTAATATGATGATTCATTATCAAAGTTGGAAACAGTTCTGCTGCTTAATATTTTTTCAGAACATGTGATACTTTTTTAGGATACTTTGATGAATAAAAAGTAAAAAAAAAAAAAAAAAAAAAGAAGCTATGTTTTTAAAATATAAATATTTTGTAATAACAATATACACTACTGGTCAGTAATTTGGGGTCAGTAATTTTTTTTCTTTCTTTTTTTTATTAAAATCAATACTTTTATTCAGCAAGGATGTGTTAAATTGATAAAAAGTGATAGTAAAGAAAATATATTATTAGAATATATATTATTAGAATTTTTTTTTTATTTTGAATAAATGCAGTTCTTTTTAACCTTTTATTCATCAAAAATATTAGACAGCAGAACTGTTTCCAACACTCATAATAAATCAGAATATTAGAATGATTTCTAAATGATCATGTGATAGACTGGATGTTACATGTGACACTGAAGGCTGGAGTAATGATGCTGAAAATTCAGCTTTGCATCACAGGAATAAATTATTTTTTAAAAGTATATTCAAATAGAAAACTATTATTTTAAGTTGTAATAATATTTCACAATATTACTGTTTTTTCTGTATTTTTGATCAAATAAATGCAGGCTTGATGAGCAGAACAAACTTCTTTCAAAAACATTAAAAATAGTAATGTTTCCAAACTTTTGACCTGTACTGTATATATATAGCTGACACAAATATATGTCAATATATGAAAATGTTCCAATTTCTAATAGGTTTCCTGTGTTTTTACTTCATATGAAAATAAATTTAATTAATGGATTAATTTATGAATTTAATGCATGTACATACATTACATTTGCGATTAGGATCAGCCAACACTTCACAAGAGTAAATCACATCTTCACATATATTAAAATTCATGTGAATCGATAATCTTATCTTGAGCTGCATAATTGTTCGACTTTCATAATTGATGTTTCTATGATCACCAATCTAACAATAATATAGAAAGATGACATCAAAATGGATTTCAAATTGGTCACATTTCATTTGAGGGTCTATAAATATAACGCAACATTTTAAATTAATGAATAGCATCCACAATCTTCATAATTGAACCCTCTAATGCCATTATGACAAATCAAATTCAGCATTAAAGACCCTGAAATGAACGGCTCCCAGTGTTACAGATGAAATGACATCTGAATCATCACAGACGGCACTAAGGCATCACAACACGGCTTTACCTGAAGAATCAAAACTCTGAGACATGCTAAGAGGCCGAATGACTGCAAGAAAACAGGCAAGGGTTTAGATTCACAATCACAACAGCAGAAGATCACTCATTCAGTGAAAGTTATCGTGGATACTGCTAATAGCAAGATCAGACTTGCCATTTCATTCTGTTACAGTGTACGCGGATGGACTGAATAATACGAGACGGTCGTGATAATACCAGCCATGTATGAAGCAGATATACGCCACACACAGAAGCCGCTACTTGTGTGGCTGCTGCATTGCAATCAGATGGGTTTGTCACCGAGTCTGATTACAACAGCGAGCAGTAAGCGTGTGCAGTGACCTTCATACATGATCCACGATGCACATTCATCTGCTCTACCAGACCTGATGTTTATGTTCATCTCTAGGAGTAACTTACATGCATGTATTGTACTGTAGGCGTGTGTGTGTGTGTTAAAGTCTCACCAAATCGACTTCTGCGGATCATATCGGGCGACACGGGCCTCAGCTTCCTCTCAGATTTGATCTCCTCCAGAATGCGCTCGTGCAGTGTGGGAGGATGTTCGGCCTGCGGTTTGAGTTTACGTGCCGCCACCTGAAATCACACAAAGATATCAAGAGTCATGCACTAAAGCACTGCAGACAGCACATGCAAGTGAACTCCCTCTTAAGTGAATGAACATCACTCACGGGGTTGAGAGGGGGTCTGGACCTGATGAACTCCAGAATAACCTCATGAGCGCTCTTCTTTAACCGTGGAGGAATATCTCCATTCACCTGAGAGAGAGAGAGACAGACAGAGACCGCAGCACACACACACACACACACACACACACACACACACACACACACCTACACTGTAAATAATTCCCAAGTCTTTTTTTTAACCATAAAGACTGTAAAAAATATTACGGTTAAGTTCCCTTATTATATATGATGCAAAACTGTAATAGATCTCATAGGACATTCCATGTACTTTTACATAAAATTTTTTGGAGGCAAAAAAGAACAGTTATCGTTTAATTTAAAGTAAAAAGACGTAAACTGACATTCTCATATTTCCCTTCGTGACACTTGATGGTATCTTGATGGTTTCTTTTTTTAGTTTTTGTTTTGACGTAAATTGTCTTATGTTGTTTTATTGATGCATATTACATTATTTTAGTGTTATGTGTTACCATTATGGTGCTTTATATTTGTATTTGTATTTGTATTATTTACTAATTTATCATATGTCTCTTCCCCACTTGTATTATCAGTATATTATACAGGTACAAAATAGATTTTATAACTTTAGATGGAATATTAGCAATATATCAGTTAATGAAATACAGTTTGTTTTTTTTTACTGTAAATTCGTTTTAACCTAAAATCATGCAGCCATATTATTTTTTAGTGTAGTAGAGACTAATTTTTGGTGCAAACCTCTTATACCTGCAGCCACTGTCTATTAATATAGTTTAGATATAGTTTGTCGTGAACAAGTGATAGATATTTGCAAATTGTTTTGAATGCAACTTCTGAAATTTTTTTTTGGATCTTTGATTATAAAGTTGATGTGTTGTTTACATGATCACACAACCCCATTTTACCCCAAAATTTTTGTTGCTCAAAAATAGAGCAAGACATGAGGCTATGTGAATGCATGAACTTAACAAAATGTGCACCTTCAGTGCAACTTTGGATAAAGTGACCAAATGCATAAATGCAAATGTATTGTAAATGAAATATGCTGTTACAAATTAATTGGTTGAGAGTGAAATCAAGTCTTCAGATGGTTCTAAAGAGATCCATAAACGCCAGGGAAGCTCACCATGACCTTGCGTAGCTTGTAGCGCTTGTAGCGGATGTCGTCCATGAGCATCTCGTACGGCGTGAGCTGGAACTCGATCGGCAGCGGGTTATACTGCCGCTCCTGCACCTTCTTCAGCTTCACGCCGTTCCTCAGATCTCGCATCACCTGCACCCAGAACCACGTCTGACCACAGCACACACGCACCAGAGCGTTAGACAGACTATTCCAGAACGTTCCAGCACATTTTCAACATAACACCCATCATAGTATTCCCAGGGAATGCATGAACATGATCAAATGGATCATTCTCATGATTGTGACCCTGGACCACAAAACCAGTCATAAGGGTAAATTTATCAAAATTGAGATTTATGCATCATCATAAATAATCTCTCCATTGATGTGTGGTTTGTTAGGAGGACAATATTTGGCTGAGATACAACTATTTGAAAATCTGGAATCTGAGGGAGCAAAAAAATCTAAATATTGAGAAAATCATCTTTAAAGTTGTTCAAATGAAGTTCTTAGCAATGCATATTACTAATCAAAAATTAAGTTTTGATATATTTACAGTAGGAAATTTAAAAAATATCTTCATGGAACATGATCTTTACTTAATATCCTAATGATTTTTGCCATAAAAGAAAAATTGATAATTTTGACCCATGCAATATACCCCAGCGACTTAAGACTGCTTTTGTGCTCCAGGGACACATTTATGCTTCCTTATAAGTATCAACATCCCAGCTAGCAAAAATATACCCATTACGTAATGAAAACATTATTTTTGATGTTTAAAATGACTAGTATTTTAAGGGACCATTAAGTGAACATTCCATTCAGTCATTTTGGAAACATTATGGGAATGTTACATTTGAAAGTTCTCCCAACATTCTAAAACAACTAGTAACATTTAAAAACTGCTACATTAACATCCAACTGAAATATTTCAGAAGAAAAAGTTCTATTAACGTATACGTTTTTGAGCCAATATTTTGAGAACATTGTTAAAGACCAGATAACTTTGAAAGAACATTCTTTGAAAGAACGTTTGTTCATAACTTTCATAACTGGGATCATCTCAGATGCTTCTCCTTGAATTACATTGGAGAAATAAAAATTAATGCGTCAACTTTTTATAACGTGGATAGCAGCTAAGATCAAGTCACGTTTATATATAATGTGACGTTTATACAGATCATTTCAAGGCAGCTTCACAGTAATAAACAGGAAAATAACAGTTAAAGTTGCAGAATTCATCAAATCTGCTCTGCAGAAGACAATCGTGTCATTATGTTGCAAAGTTCAATTATGCTCAGCTGTAAAGCAGCTCAACAGAACAGAACAGTGTCATTATCCAGCTCAGTTCCAGTTTTGTTCTCATCATCTGATGTGTCAGTGCTAGTATTCCTGAATCTCACTGATTATTAATTGTATTTTAAACTAAACTGGATGGGGAACAAATAGAGCAAATCAAAAGTCTCTGTTCTTTGAATGGCAGGTCACTTACCCAATCAGAATTCTGCAGCTCGTTTAGCTCCCTGCCAGGTTCGTCAACAGTGTCGCCCTCCATCTTACGCAGATTCTGTCCAATCAGAGCGAGACACAACATTTCAGAGAGCAGCTGAGTCGAGCAGAATCCTCTCTATAGATGCGGCAGCTGACCAAGTCTATTATTACACCCGACAATTAGATGCATCTCACCAAAGCAGGTCTTATTTCACCACAACAATAAAAGAAACAAACATTACACTACATTTTGCATAAGGAAAATGAATTTTTCCTGACAATTAATGCCTTTTTGCACATGCACATTTGTTTTCTTTTTATGAATTTACAGAGTAATGAATTTACAGGTGAGATAAATTAAATTTTTTTTTTTTTTGCTATAATAACTGTGATTTTCCTCTGTTTTACAGGACAACAGAACTTCCTCATATTCACTTGTTATGCATGTTTAGTAATCTCCCAGAAAATATGGAAATATAAAAGTAAATTATAATTAAAAATATTAACAAAAACTACAATAGCAGCATATCAATGATAGTAAAAAAACGGATATAAATAGTATACATAATATTGAAAACTAAAATTACTAACAGGAAATAAATAAATAAACTAAAACTGAAATAGAAATAAATCCTAAATAATCCTAAATAGTACTTAAAACTAATAAAATGATAAAACACATGATGAATTTATTAAAAACTAAAATGAAATTAAAATGAAAACGGAAAATATGAAATTAAAAAAATAACTCAAAACATTAATACAGACTATGATAGCATACAGATAAAGCTAAAAAACTAAAATAAATAGGAATGCATTTTGCAAAAGGAAAATTAAACCTGTATTTTTATTTTATTTTTTTTGCATTGTGACATTATCTTCCTGACAGTGAATGCCTTTTGCACATGCACATTTGTATTCTGTTTATGAATCTGCAGAGTAATGCATTTACAGCTGAGATAAATAAAGGACTTTTTTTTTTTTTTTGCTATAATAACTATGACGCTTCACTGATTTATTTTTGATTAACACAAAGAACAGGACAACAGAACCTCCTCATATTCACTTGTCATGCATGTTTAGTTTTGTTTTTTTATCTTAAGTCAGCTGAGCCCAAACGGTGGCGTCATTATTTAGTTTGGAAAGAAATGGCTTCATGGTGCGGTAACAGTAAACCCTCGTGGGAACGAGCACAGAGGGAGACGGTTCGTGAAGGCGGAGAGCCTCGTCTCATCTTACACACAAAACCCCATAAAGAGGTGCTGTAGAGCCACAACAGGCACAGATTGTCCTGTCAAAAACAGTAGAGGATGACATGTAAACAGTTCAGGCTTTAAAGAGGTCATATCAGACTTTTTTCTTACAGACTTACTGTGCCTTTAAGAATTCTATGCAAATGAGAGACAAATGAGATAAAATACATTTCCATCTCTCCTAGATCTGGGTTTTATGTTTCTCTAAGGCTAACACATAAAGGGCACAATCAAAGGAAACATGCATATGTCATCATAACAGCTAAGATCAAACAAGCAGTTAAACCAGCTGCGGCCCTCCTCCACCTCTGACATCATTACATGTATTCAATCATAAACAATCTGATGAGAGCAAGAGCAAAATCGTCAAACCACAGATCAGGAATGTTATCAATAATAACATATACAGTATATATATTTTTTAAATTATTTAAAACATTTTTGCAAATAGAAATAAAGCTGAAATTAAATAGAATATTATCATTTACTAAAACTAAAAATAATAAACCATAAAAAAATAACTACTTGAAATAAAATGAACATTAACTGAAATAAAATTTAATATTTAAAAATGTAAACTTATTTTATTTCGGCTGGTTGCCAATGCAAAAATTCTCATTTCTGTTTATCTAAAACTAAATAAACTAAAACGGAGAATTTAAAATGTATAAAAATTAAATAGACATATTTAATAAAAAAAAAAAATAATAATAATTAATTATTACAACTTTAAAATGAAAAAGAATAATAAAAGAAAAACAAAAATTACTAACTGGAAATAAAAACTAATAAAATTGACAAAAATATATTCAAAATATTACCAAAAACTATAATAGAATATAAATTCTACTAAAATAATAATAATGCAAATATTAGATGAAAAACTAAAATTACTAACTGGAACAAAAAGAAATTAAACCTATATAGTAATATTTAGAAAAAAATTAAATAAAACTAAATTACAAAACAAATACTACAAAATAAAATGACTAAAAAATAAAAATAAGAATAAAAAAATATATAAAATATATAAAATATAAAAATAACAGCTAATTCAAAAATATTCATACAAA
>CM045050.1:29277287-29297287 GCA_024542945.1 allo-octoploid hybrid of Carassius auratus x Cyprinus carpio
TTTAATTTGAAGCACTAAAATTACTACCTGGAAATAAATAAAATCTAAAACGGAAATAAAAATAAACCAAACCTAAAAAATTTAGTTAATTTTATTAACTGAAATAAAGCTAAAATAAAGCTAAAATAAAATAAAATAAAATATTAGGATGAAAAACCTAAATTTATTTATGCAACATTTCTAACTTTTGTTTAACGAATGACTGAATTAAAATTACTAAGCTGAAATAATTTAAATCTAAAACTGAACTTAAAATAAATTAAACCTAACAAATGACTAAACAAACAAATGAATAAAACTGACAAAAGCACAATACAAATTTCCTAGAAATTAAACTTAAGACAAAAACTGAAAATATATTAAAAAAAGGAATTCAAAAATATTAATAAAAACTGTATCAAACTCTTTAACGATGCCCTGGAAACCACCCACAACACCCCAGTAACCGCTAGCAACAGCTGGAAACACTTGAAAGGAGTTAAGAGTTTCCACATGTTACAGATCCATGTCAACACTGAACTAACAAACAGATTTCTGTCATGAGGAACGAGCTGTGCATCACTCACCTGTGTGGAGGATCGGCTGGCATTACACACACCTGTGGAAGAACAGAAGAGAAGACAGTCAGCGACAGATGAATACAGAAGAAGAACTCAGACGACAGCTTACAGTGCTCACTACACATCCCTTATGAAAATGCACTCAATCTCAGGTCGTCTGAGATGTAGATGAGTTTGTTTCTTCATCAGGTTTGTAGAAATGTAGCATTGCATCACTTGCTCTGCAGTGAATGGGTGCCGTCAGAATGAGAGTCCAAACAGCTGATAAAAACATCACAATAATCCACAAGTAATCCACAGCACTCCAGTCCATCAGTTAACATCTGGAGAAGACAAAAGCTGAAACAAATCCAGCATTAAGACGTTTTTAACTCAAACACATAGAGTCCATAATCCATAATAACACTTCCTCCAGTGAAAAAGTGCATCTCCTGTTGTCTCTCACATCAAAATCCAGACACATATTTGTTTAGAGCTGTTTAAACGCTGCTTGATCTGTGCAGATTTCTCTCCTGATTCACACCAGAACACTTTTTCACTGGAGGAAGTGTTATTATGGATTATAAACTCTATGTATCTGAGTTAAAAACATCTTAATGCTGGATGTGTTTCATCTTTTGTCTTCTCCAGATGTTAACTGATGGACTGGAGTGCTGTGGATTACTTGTGGATTATTGTGATGTTTTTATCAGCTGTTTGGACTCTCATTCTGACGGCACCCATTCACTGCAGAGCAAGTGATGCAGAGCTACATTTCTCCAAACCTGATGAAGAAACAAACCCATCTACATCTCAGACGACCTGAGATTGAGTGCATTTTCAGCAAATTTTAATTTTACCGACAACCTGAGTGTGTCAGACTAAGAGAGTCGGTTTTGACTGAAAATGCAAAAGCACCTGACGTTTCTGAAACCCACTTAATCTCAGACTATTTTTTGCAGCAGGACAAGGCAAAGTCAGCAAAGAAACAGCTCTCTGTTATTCTGCAGTCGACAGCGAATGAGGAACATGTTCGCACTTTTGACAAAGCACCATCTCTGCCTGGAAGCTGCATGACATATCGATCTTGACAGCATGTCTCGTGCGAGAAAGCAATGACAGCGGCGTTTATTAAAAGGTAAAGTGAGCACCTCTCCTCTGGGAATATCTCAGAGATCTGCAAAGTCTGCAATGAAAAGTCATGAATCTCAATACTAACTCATGATCTGCGCTGCTCCACATTCGTTTTATATCTCTTATATTTCTTACTGTACGACAGCTATTGACTTTTTCTTACGGGGGAAACATCTGACGACACTTAACTGCAAACTCCATTTAGCCTCCTGAGCAATGACAGAGAAATATTGGAAAGACTTCTGGAAAGTCATCAGCTCAATCCATCTGTGATAAATATCTCAATCTTCTAAACTGCACAGTGAGCACATTTCATTAATACCAGCAGCACTTCAACACGTGAAACCAATAAAGCATTAGAGATATAGCAAGGCCTTTAATTGGCCTTAAACTTCATTCTCGTTTCAACACAGGTGCCTAGCAGGTCAGTGTTAGTTTAGTATCATTACAATTAGATACAGAGATACTATTATAGTCCTATTAATACTTTATATTGGTTTTTCTTTTAATATTTTCATTTTAGTTAACATTTTAGTAATTGTGTTGTGCATTTTGTAATTTTTTTTAGATTTAAAATAGATTTAATATACAGTTTTTATTCATTTTTATTTGAGTTTAATAGCTTTTAGTACATTTATTTTAGTTATTTTAGTTAAAACTAAATGAAAATGAGAAATGATGCCTGGGCAACAGGGTTACTATAGTTGACTAAAACCATACAAAACCCTTTTTTACATTTTTTTAATAAAATAAACTTTAAAAACTACTATTTTAATATTAATTGTTTTATTTCTGCTAGCTGACAAGGCAACATTTTTTCATGTAGTTTAACATGATGCAATAAAATAACTAAAACTGAAATAAAAATTAATAAAAATAAAAAAAAAATAAAAAATAACAAATATGACCAACACACACACACACACACACACATAAAAACTGAAATAAAAATTAATAAAAACAAAATAATTTTTTTTTTAAAAATATGACCAAAACACACACACACACATAAAAACTGAAATAAAAATCAAAACAAAAAAATAATAATAAATAAAATTAACATATTAAAATTAATTAAAATATTAATGAAAACTATAATAGTGTTTCAATAGAATAACACTAATTGCCAACTAGCTGAAATAAAATAAACTTAATATGTTTTCAAATTTTTTTATGTTATTTTATTTCAGTTAATGTTTATTATATTTCACTTAACACATTTTTTTAATTATTTTTTTTATTTGTGGTTTTAGCCTTAGTTAACTATCATAACTCTGCTAGATTTGACACATACCCTAAATACCCTAATCCTAAATAAGATAAAACATCATGGGCTACTGGGTAATGTTAGTACATCGTGTCCATAAAGTCATATTTAATTTGAATCTGTCGTGAAATAACATTTCACACACAAAAGCATAATGAACATGTAATTTCTGTACAGCACAGGCCCTGATCGGGAGCAGTACAGTGTTGTGCATCAGAGAGCATCCATGCCTTGTGTTTATTTTAGACTCAGTGCTCAATTTAGTGCACTGATTGTCCTGTCCTGCTAACAAAGGCCTCGCGTGTTACAGTGCTGACAAAAATACACAATGCACAAAATGTGAAATACAAGATATTAGGAGCATCTCAGCATTTTAATTCTTGCACATAAGACGATGCATTCAAAACTGTGCGTGTTTTGTGATGCAGAAGCTGTTTCAAAACATTTGCACCCAAATGCATGACAGTTAACACCTATCATGCCTATGTATGGAGATGCACGTGACGGATGCTGATCTATCACCTGAATGAAAGCGCACCGATCCGTCTTTATAAATCCTGACGTGCCCCGCTGCTCCGCTCCCAGCAGAATCCTCCAGAAACGAGCGACAGCACTGGTAACACACAGCCCACGCCTGCTCCTCGTTGATGGGCTGCTTGTACAGATGTACAATCTGGTCCAGGGACAGACTGTCCTTATCTTCACTGTCCATGACGGGACGCGCATCCTCCTCCTCCTCTTCTATCAGCCTGTGTCCGTCTTCATCATCATCTTCATCTCTCCTGCGAGCCATCGTCTCATCCTCTCCAGCAGAGGAGTGCTGGAGATGAAGCACCTGTGCTCGGAGTGATGCTGATGCTGATGCTGCATCAGAAGAAACGCGAGGAACGGCGAGCGAGGACCTAAAGTAGGCGGGGCTTAATTTAAAAACTCGACGGTTTAAAAATAATGTTTACGTTTACGTTACGAGTTTACGTTTGAATTTAAAAATAAATTTAAATAAATAATAATAAAAAAAAAACTCTTTGGTCTTTATCAAAGTATAAATGATCTAATTTGCATATCGAAGCCGCGCGATATCAGCGCCGGCCAGGGTGGACCAATCAGAGTCGCTTGCGGTCAGAGGAGAATAAAAATGTTTTAAAACGTCAAATTAAATTTTAAATACAAATTATGATACACGATACAATAAAATAATCTATTAAGTATGTTCAATTAATACTCAAATTTTAAATTTGTATTATTTACATTTTATTCTCAATCTTCGTTTGACCCTCTAACTCTATTCTAACTCTATTTCATCTGTGTTCTTTTTTATTAATATAAAAACAACACAAGCCCATTTAACACTTGTACCCTCTATTCTATTTCTATCCTAACTACTTGTTTTCTTTTTAATTATAAAAAATGATCATTCTATTTCTAACCTTGTTTTCTTTTTATTTATTATTATTATTATTATTATTATTATTATTAATTAACACTAGCATTCTCTATACTTGATCTAATCTTTTGACTTGTTTTATTTTAATTTTAAAAAGACACTCTAACACTAGCGTTCCATATTCTTTTTTTGTTATATCTACTTGTTGTCTTTTTTTATTTATTATATAATAATAATAATAATAATAATAATAATAATAATAATAATAATAATAATAATAATAATAATAATAAACCTTGCGTACTGCTGAGACTTACCACAGCACTTACATTATATTGCACTTATTATTTTATTGACTTTGCTTCTATTGTTCTCATTTAAGTCGTTTTGGATAAAAGACTACATGTGAATGTTATCAAATGATCTATTATTTTAAAGCGTCGCGGTGTCACGTGTAACGTGTTACTTTTCTCAGGGCTGGCCAAAATGGACCAATCAGAGTGCTAAAACAGGTACGTGTTATTACTAAATACATTTATAGAAATCGCTGAGGCGATTTATTTTTTTAATTTTTATGTCAGATAAAAAATTCATCATAGAACGACAGCTGATTTTTTCTTCTTTCTTTCTATTGATGTTGTCGGAATTATTATTATTATTATTTAATTATAACCGCAGTCATTTTGGAGGTAAAAAACCTAACTCTGTGGCCTGAGGTGGCGTTTAATTGCCACCAGAGGGTGATGTTACGCAAACATTTCTTCACACGCTTTCTCATTTGAGCGCTTTACCTGTTTAATGATTTGTTTAAGGAATATTTCCATAACTTCAAGCTGTCATTTGATGAAATATATTTCTGGTGTAGTTTGACAGCGTCCTTCCCTCCTGTGTTGACATACACCAGTAATGTCGCTATTGCTCGGTAACCTTCCTCACAACAAAACGTTCAAACACGCTTACCTAATTAATATTCATGAGCTAACCCGTTACCAAAGTATGATTGGCTGATTCACCAACAGCCGTTGAGACGGCTCTGCAACTGATTCGCCAACGTCTGGTTTTCAGCGAATCAGACGCGCCTGCGTCACATTACGTAAGTAATATTCATAAGCCTAGCCTAGTTCTGCGCACGCGCAGTCTGAGCTCCAGCTTCAAAACAATGGCGGAAGACGGTTTGATCATAACAGAGCAGTGGATCAGAGATAAACTCAACCTTCAGAACACCTGTTTAGGTAGAACACATTAAACACTGATATATATTATACAGACATTATTCGATTAACTCATATTTTTAATCATTTATCGCAGCGGATGTCCGATCGGTGACTCTTCCAGGAACATACGAAGGGAAGATCTGTAGTTTAGGAACTTCACTGAAGAACTTCGTGCGTCTGAAATCACTGGATCTTTCCCATAATGCACTGCTCACAGTTCAGGTGAAGAATAAACATAGTTTACAGAATCAATTATTTATTCGCTTTCGTCTGAGGTTATATTTTATAATAACTTTCTTATTTATCAATTTATTAACAGTTTACAGAATCAATTATTTATTTGCTTTCGTCTGAGGTTATATTTTATAATAACTTTCCTATTTATCAATTTATTAACAGTTTACGGAATCAATTATTTAATTGCTTTCGTCTGAGGTTATATTTTATAATAACTTTCTTATTTATCAATTTATTAACGTTGTTTACAGAATCAATTATTCATTTGCTTTCGTCTGAGGTTATATTTTATAATAACTTTCTTATTTATTAATTTATTAACGTTGTTTACAGAATCAATTATTTATTTGCTTTCATCTTTTAGGTTATATTTTATAATAACTTTCTTATTTATCAATTTATTAACGTTGTTTACAGAATCAATTATTCATTTGCTTTCGTCTGAGGTTATATTTTATAATAACTTTCTTATTTATCAATTTATTAACATGACTCTGACAATGCATATCATAGTTTCGCTTGCATACTCAAATGCAGTGTGTAAATAAAAGAATCTATATAATTGACCGTGCGTGTGTCTTGCTGATGTTTGTAGGGGATTGAGCATTTGGAGATGCTGGAGAGACTGAATCTGTACTATAACCGGCTGGCGTCTCTGCAGGACGTCTTTTCCCTGCACAAGCTGCAGAATCTGAAGGAACTGGACTTGCGGCTCAACCCGGTGGTCAACAAACACCCGCTCTACCGCTTGCACCTGGTCCACGCGATGACCAAACTCCGCAAGCTCGGTGCATCACCGTCTACTCTCACCTTACGCTACGATCAAACCAATCTGTGGTGCGAACCTGAAAATGTTTTGTTTTCCTCTCTACTGCAGATGACTGTCCAGTGCGAGACCGAGAAAGAAGGGCGGCTCTCATGCATTTCTCATCAGAGGCAAATCTAGACACTAATCCTAAGAAACATGCCTTGACACCAGACACAACGTGCAGGTTATGATCACATAAGCAGTGCTTTCATCACTAAATAAAACTATTAACAGTGGAAATGAAATATAAATATCAGATTACAGATTGTCAGTCAATAATATAATTGATTATCGTCACTGTTTTGCAGGAGTAGTGAGCTCAGAATAAAAGCGATGCAGAAGATGATGAAGACGCTCTCGCTTCTCGAGGGGAATGAGGAAGCTGTGCTTAATGATGTTTGTAGAAAGAGACCTGACACTCTCTCCGTCCGCTTCGAGAACGAGCGCAGCCCTCGTCTGCTGCAGAGTAAAACTCTCTCTCTCTGACTCAAACACTAGAGATTGCATACAGAGAAACACACAACACTTCTGTACCATACGTGACTAATAGTATACTGTATGTATTATCTGTGTCTGTAATTGTTTTTCTTTTTTTTGTATTTAGAAAATCCTTCCGAATCAGAAATCATACATTTAATCAATGAGTGCGAAAGGTCGCCAAAACAAAACAAGGTGCGTCAGCTCGTCTGTTCATTCATTCATTATATAAATTCATTCAAAAAGCATTCTGATTTAAGGTTTGAAAATTATGAAAATTCATATAAGAATGAATAAACAAACAAAAAAAAATCTAATTTAAATATTAGCATTGTATTTTTAAGCATACTATAAAACATTTATTATTTTAAAATATAATAGTATTATTGCACTTTATTATTTTTGTTGTATTATTTCTTTTTTTTTTTAATCAAATAAAGTGCAATATTTCTTAATTATTATTACTATTAATCATTTTTATTGTTTTTTAACAGCAATCCAAATCTCCAGGTGCTTTAATGAGAACCAGACTTAAAAAAAAAAAAAAAAAAAACTTGTGCACACCTGTTTTGTATTTATTATGCTATATTACATTATTAGTGAATTCTATAATTAGTTATATACATGTGTTTCCACACAATTAATGTTTTATTAATTGTCTGTCATGTAGGAGTCTGTTCCCAAGAGCTGGGATTATAAACAAGGTGAATATATTTGTTGTTATTCCACTTCATTTCTCTTATTCTTACCTTCGGCCTGAAACCTGCTCAGTCCGGATTGCTGTGGAATGAATGTGTTTTTCTGATTGACTCTGTTAGAGGCTCCCGCTGGATCTCAGCGAGTGAGGTTTGAGAGCCGGAGTCTGGCTCACGCTACGGTTCGAGGAGAGAGCGTCTTTACACCACACCCTACAGAAATGCGCTCTGATTCACACGGTACTTCAGGACTAGTCTAGCTGTCTAATAAAGCATGCATTACATGTTACAAATATTGTTGTGTCTGTGACACATTGTTTTGGTGTTAAATAAAGTGTGTGCCAAATGCATAAATGTAAATAAAACGAATGCACTTTTTTATTTAAGTTGATTGCACAGCCCTTAAATGGCGAAACCAGCTTCAGGACAGAGCGAATCCAGTCCTGCATCCTCCCAGATTAACCCACCAGATCACAGAAACCTCGTCAGCATCACAGAGAAAACACAAAACACAAAAGGTTTGTAGACTGCAACTCCTCAAACGCAAGCAGCTTTAAAAATCCACGTCTTCATCCGAGTGCACGCTCTTCATTGATCTGAATCAGGGTGCCTACAGGAAGCCCATGGAGCTGCTCCTCAGCGTGATGGAGGAGCTCTGGTCGGGGAAGGAGGAGAACCAACAAAACCGGACCTTCCTCAGTAAGTGATTCGCTAAGAAAACAGAGCAATCCATAACTCGTCTCGCTAATCCAGTGCTTTCCATCCAGTGAAGATGGTTCAGATCCTCAGCATGATGGAGCGAGATGTTGTGGGAGGAGAACAGGAGATACAAACTCTGCAAGAGATGCTCAAAGCCTCGAAAGCACGGACTGAATTACAGGAACAACAGCGTCGGTCTGAGACCGAAGAGCTCCAACTCCAGCTTCAGCAGGCGCAAGAGTCCATCGTAAGATCATTTCAGTCAAATTCGTGTTTTTGTCTTCTATTGAGCTGAAAAATTTAACTTTAGGGATTTTTTGTTATTAAAGGCAAATAAGCAAACCAAGCCCAAGTGACATAAAGTAACATAATGCATTACTTTCCATAAAAAGTAACTCAATTAGATACTTCTTATGGTGTGACACAATATTACAATGCATTAGTTTTAAAAGTAACTTTCACCAACACTGTTGCATATCAGGATTTATCAAATCTAATTTGGAATATTTGAAATAGTGTATGGAAATTATATGCAAATGAGCTCATGCATAGTAAGTAACTAGACATCGTTAGCTCCATATATGGGCGTTATGGGGATGCATATACGCAAGTTTCTTAAATTTGCTGTTTTGTGCATATGCAGACTTGGCATGGGGTTTTTCGTAATTTTGACCCTTTTTTTTTCGTTTGGAAGTAAATTATCTTTGGTACGTCAGAGAGAAAAGTTAAATGCGTTGGCAGTGATGTCTGTCTGCTGTTGTTGTCTTTAATACAGCAAGCGCTTAACGAACAGATGAAGAATGTGCTGGAGGAGAACGTGTCTTTACAGAAACAGCTGATCAAAGCAGAAAACAAGCTGCTGTCGTCTCGGCTGAAGAAGATCCCGAACATGCAGGACAGAGGTCAGCGTCTCAATACTTAGTTTTCAAGCTGCTGAAATAAAACGGGTCATTAATGTTTGCGCCGGTGGATTTTTAGGACAGCAGACGGTCCCTGAGGAGTTAAGTGTGAAAAGACACACAAATCAGGAGGGGAACGGCGCGAACGAGCCGCAGGAGAGCTACAGGTCCGTGTCAAGACCATCCTAATGCTACACAGCTATAAAACCCACCTGCCTTCGTGTTGATTTGGTCTTTCTTACAGGTCTTTGATTGCCAGAAATGAGCGTTTGCTGCAGCAGCTGGAAGAGGCTCTGATGAACTGACTGCTGCGAATGAATAGACATCTAGGTTTAATTTAATAGAAAGCCAGTATATAAAGTTACATCTTATATGTAAATGCCTTTTGTTTGATATACACTCTCTAAAGCAGTATGGCTTGTTTATTTCACACATGCATATCTTGAAGTCGTGCAAATTTGCTTGTTCGGTTACTTTTCAATTCGGACAGACCTTAAACAGGATTTCTGTGCATCTTAAGAAGTCGTCATTTGCCCTTATTTACGATTAAGGCCTTAAAAAGTCTTAAATCAGGGCAGAAAGTCCGGCATTAATTGTCTCATGCTCTGCAAAGAATTGACTATCTTATTTTTTTCAATACAAATATTTAAACATCTTTAAACCACTTGCAATGCAAAAATAAAGGCTTCTTATCTTGTCACTATGCTTCTCAATGCATCTTGATTTGAGAAGCCCTTTGATTTGGACCCTGATGAAACCCTGGTGAAGCCTTAAACACAGAAAAAAGTTTCACAGTCACTCGAGTCTTCACGTGCGTTGGAAATGAAGAAGAACCAGGCAGTTTGTTTTTATTCAATACAACGCTACAAAACACTGACACGTTAAAATCGCTTTACCATCACCGTATGGCATGCATATCAGGATACTGCAGAACATTAAAAAACATTATTTAAAAAATAAGACAGCATTGTTCCTCAAAACGGATGGTTAACAGTATTTGGCATTAAGCACACAAAACATTAATCCTACGTTAAATACAACAACATATATACTTGTGGTTTGTTATCATAAACATGAGTCACTTTCTGTGGGAGAGCTCGACTTTTATGATCCGTAGCCACTATTCTTATCTGAAAATAGATGTTCTGTAGAAGAATATGTCTGTACTGTACACTCACCGCTCTATAGACGCGGACAATATCATCTATGACAAAGCTCAGGGTTCCCACCATCACAGAGTTAAAAATATGTGATTTCCAGATCTGGAAAAGTCATTAAATTTTAAAAGATGTTTTAAAAATCTGCATTCTTTTGAGTCAGTGATTCACGAATCAGTTTAATCACATAAAAAAAAAATAGTCAGGCAATTCTACATTTGTGTTTTCCGCATTTGGAAAAGTCTTTAAAAAAATGCATATAATATGTTTTCAAATATTAAATGAACTAAATACTGTGCTTGCGTTGAGTATGTTTGCAAGCCGTGAAGTGGCCTGATTCGTTTCGAACGAGTCAGCGGTTCACGAATCAGCTGGAATGATTCATCAGATTGTTTTGAAATAATCAAGAGACTGGAAAGTCACTGAAGTGTGGGAACCCTGAAGGCTGGATGCTGTCCAGTGTGTTCAGACGACAGTGCGTTTATAAATAACTCTGAACACTAGTCATGGTAAAGGGAACGTCTGTCATGCCAGCGTTAGTTACATCATGTCACATCTCTTGTAAACATTGTTCTGTAGGCAGAAACACACTGTATGTACGAAAAACAAACAAACAAAAAAAAAAAACAGCGAAGTGCCTCAATATGACATGTTAAATATAACAACAGTGCTTTTCAAACTAAAACCAGAGCAGAATACAAAATACCTTTTAATATTTTCATTTGCGGTTGCTGGTAAACAGGCACAGACACAATCTGCAGGCTTCAATGCTGCATAACAGATTTAAACATGGTTTAAATGTGCTAATAATAAAGCTTGGAGTAGGCAGAAAGATGATCGGAATAGCCAAAGTATTTCATAAACCAACATGCAATTTGTTCATTTCTAATTCAGCGCTGCAGATTCTGTGTGTGTCTGATTATACATGTTAAAATCATTCAGCCAACGTGTATGTGTGTGTCATGTCTGGCCAAAGCTTGTAGGAGTCTTGTACGGACGGTCAGCCGTGTCTGGACATTATTCGGTCTGTATTGAGGTCCTGAACTTTTGCTGATGGTGTTTCGTCTCATACGACAGTTAATCATTCCACAGTGTTTCATATGATACCATTAGAAACATACAGTTATGCCATCAATTGAAAAAAACATAGACGTTACTACTAGATATACAATCTTGAGCACCAGCGGTCAGTTCTTTATGCACGAAATAATAATTTAACGATGGTTGGACTGTTGCATCCGGTTATTTTTTTTTTTTAAATATATTGCATATAAATGCAAACAACATCAGCGTTTTTGTTTGAAGAGTTTTATCTAGAGTCAGTTTTTTTAAGCCATCAATGCATTAGATTGTTTTTTCATCAGATTTGGAGAAATGTAGCGTTGTATCACTTGCTCTGCAGTGAATGGGTGCCGTCAGAGTGAGAGTCCAAACAGCTGATAAAAACATCAAAATAATCCACAGCACTCCAGTCCATCAGTTAACATCTGGAGAAGACAAAAGCTGAAACACATCCAGCATTAAGATGTTTTTAACTAAAATACATAGAGTCCATAATCCATAATAACACTTCCTCCAGTGAAAAAGTGGTTTTGTCTGAATCAGGAGAGAAATCTGCACAGATCAAAACATCTTAATGCTGGATTTGTTTCATCTTTTGTCTTCTCCAGATGTTAACTGATGGACTGGAGTGCTGTGGATTATTTTGATGTTTTTATCAGCTGTTTGGACTCTCACTCTGACGGCACCCATTCACTACAGACCATCCATTGCTGAGACACTGATGCAATGTTACATTTCTCCAAACCTGATGAAGAAACAAACTCATCCTAATCTCGGACGGTCTGAGGGTGAGCACATTTTCAGCAGGTTTTTATTTTTGGATGCATTATTTCTTTAAATTATGTGTAAATAAATCACGGGACTGATTCCCGGGGAATGCATGAGCTGATCAAATTTAAACTTGAAATGCAATGCGATTAGCTTTCGATAAAAGCATCTGCCAAATGCATTAAATATAAATGGAGATGGAAAATGTGCAATCTTCGTTTTGTGTTGTAGTAACACAAGTTGTGGGATCATGGACTTGCACTGCGTTACTCAAGCATTTGCAAAGTATATTTCAGGCCTGATTCTACTGCATCAAAATATTAATTTCATGTCAATATTCACAACAGATCATCAGCAAAACCTTCACTAGTAGAGCGTGCAATACTCTAGTCACTTGTCTTTCTCGTGGCATCATCGTGTTTGTTAGGAACATACCAGCTGGTGACGTCGGCGTTCGATGTAAACAGCGTTCCAGTTAACAGAAATACAACACTTACAGGAAGAGGAGCATAAACTCGATGTTATTCACAGAGAAAGACGTGCCCTCGGTGGAAGATGGGAAATCATTTGTGCTTTATAGAGTCGGGTTTGTCTTCTGTTGCGTGCACTGCTGGATGGAGAATCTCACATGGGTTTTTGTGGAGATTTTGAAACTTTCTTCTCGTATGAGCCTGCGTGCTTGTATCCGGAGACGTATCCGGACTTATCTACCATCTCCACTCGCCCTGCCTTGCCCTTCCCGCGGCCCGTCTCGTCGAAACGCTCCTTGTGTGATCCGGTGAACTTGGTGGTGTCAGTCAAACGGGACACGGTTGGCGAAGCCACGGCTTTCTGCGAGTACAGGAACAAACTTATTAAAAATTCAATTTTTTAAAAATGTTTTCAAAAGCCTTTTCTGCTCACCAAGGCTGCATTTATTTGATCAAAAAATACAGTAAAATTGTGAAATATTATTCTAATTGAAAACAGCTGTTTTCTATGTGAATATATTTTAAAATATAATATATTTCTGTGATGCGCAGCTGAATTTTCAGCATCATTACTCCAGTCTTCAGTGTCACATGATCTTCAGAAATCATTCTAATATGATGAAGAAACATTTCTGATTATTATCAATGTTGAAAACAGTTGTGCTGCACAATATTTTTGTGGAAACCATGAAAAATTTTATTTTTCAGTATTTACAGATGAATAGCAAGTTCAAAAGAACAGCGTTTATTTAAAACAGAAATCTTTTGTAACATTATAAATGTCTCTACTCTCACTTTTGAACAATTCAATGCATCCTTGCTAAATAAAAATATTAATTTCTTTAAAAAAATTTAGAAATCAGCAGATGGTTTATCTACATCTACAATACAGATGGTTTAGTTATTTAAGTGTAAACACTTTTCATTCCTATACATTTAAAATCAATAATTAAAGAAATAAGTGAGTAGATTTCATTTGTATCCACAGCAAAAATTTCAAACTTTTTTTGTGAGCCAAACCAGTTTGATCTAAAATATCACATGTTTTGGTTCTTTGATGTTAGTTAAGGATCATATTAAATACATATTTTTCTTTTTTAGTGCCTTATTTTTATTATATTAATGAATTATTTGACATTTTATGATTGAATTAATTCTAAGCTTTTCATCAACTCATGAAACCCTGGTTTACATTTATGCATTAATCAAACTTTTCTCCAAAGCGACTGAGAAAAGCAGGATACTATCAATGCTTAGGTTTAGAGAAAGAACAGCACGTCTGCTGTGGGCTTTACCGTGACTCCAGATATAACGGGCGACTTCCCTTCTATCATTCTGTAAACCTCTTGCGCGGCGTCCTCGCTGCTCTTATCTTTGAAGCGTTTCCCGGCGAGCTCCGCCAGCGCTTCTTTGAACTGGCTGTATGTAATAGTGCGCGCAGTTTTGTTCCTAGAAAACAATGACAAACGGATGATAAACTCGTCAGAATATTTGGTGGCATCACATATAAGCACAGAGCAGAAACACACAAGACCTGATTAAAACATCTTCTGTAAACACACGAGAACTGCTTTGAGTGACACCGAAATTAAAATATCAAACATATTTAGCAGCTTGGATGCTGCGCTTCTGTGTTTTTAACATGAGGAGTAACACAGGGTCTGAACAACATGAGGGTCAGCAGATGATGCTTTTTGCATGAAATATGATTCTAAGGGATAGTTCACCCAAAATTGAAAATCCTCAGGCAATCCAAGATGAGTTTTTAGTTTGCTAAAACCTTGATATATCATCAAGAGCAACGGGGATTGATTTTGTGTTGCCTGATATGCATTTTTTGACTCTCAAAGTGCCGGCAGCCATTGACTTTGAATCACTAAGCACCACAGTTTCTGCTAAAAATCTGAAGAAATAAGTCTACATCTTGGCCGGCCTGGGGGTGATTAAATTAACACCCAATTCTCATTTTTAGGTGAACTGTCCCTTTAAGTTTGCGTGGTCAGTGCTTGGATAAGGCCTCTGAAAGTGTTGCGTGAGCAGAGAGCAGACGCAGTGTAAACACGAACACGTCCGCTCTGAGAGCCCCGGCATCACGGCTGTACAGCGTTTCACACTCTTTCATTTCAGAGAGAGAAATGCACTTCTAATCGTCTTTAAAAGAGAGGAAATGCTTCCCGTATCTGTAGTTGCTGCCATCAACCGCACGGTATTTGGTTTACTTCAGGACGATAAACAGTTTTGGTACTGCATTTGCTCGCCAAAATCAGCGTCCCAAAGCAGACCCAGTCGAGAACGGCTGATTTATCCGGCCTTGAAGCAGGATTTGCATTATGACTCGCACTTACAGCGAATGCATTCGGCTCGTAAACGGCACACAGTAACACAAACAGCGTTCACCGTGGTAATCGACAACCTGAATGAAAGCCCATGAAGTCCGTCGTCTCCCCCTGCTGTCATAGCAACAAGCTTCTTTGGCTTTGCGATCCTTCAGCGCTGCGACTGTTCCTGCTGCCTAACGTCAGCCGCTCTTCTCTCTACTATGTGCTTTCATATTTATACATATTCATAGAAACATAAACATATGCTGTTATTAACACACGAAAACATAAAACACAACCGCTCTGCATCATATTTGCTGAATAAAACCCAATATTTGTTTCTCATTTTGAGGTGCTGATTCCAAAAAATATATATTTTTTTCCTTTTTTTTTTTTTTTTTTTTTTACAAAATATGCATTTTGTAGCATTTCTGTTCTTGACAACCATTTTAAGGCGAAGTAGTCTTGATTTTGAAATGTATGATACATTTTGAATGCTACTTTGTCATTAAAGCCAAAGCTTTCGTTATTTTGATAAGTGCATTAAAGCTGACACATACTGTAAATATAATTTGAATCATTTTTTTTATAATTTCATAATAATAATAATTATTATTATTATTACTTTGTGGGGGTAAAAAAAACAATGTGATATGAAGGTTTCATTGATATTTTTGAATTCAGCATCATCAATTATGTAATATTAAATCAAATCATAGGAAGTTTTTTTTGTGGATAATTTAATCAAAATGAAACAAGTTTATGATTAAAACAAGAACAAATATCTGCCAATGGGCTCAAAAGAAATTAACTTGAAAGAGAAAAGTAATTTTTATTCTCCCTTGACAGATATTTGTTTTTTTTTTTAAGCATAAACTCACTTAATTTTTCTCAGAAAACAAGACTTATTTTCGTCAGTTTGCATCTCAACTGAATGTATCTTGATTTACGGATGTTTAAATGTGTATTGGAAAACAAATAAATTTTTTCGCAGTGCATGCAACAAGACTTTCTGCACTGATTTGAGACATTTTTAAGACCTTTATTTGTGGCAGGGAAAATTAAGACCTTTTAAAACCCCCAGACACACTAGTTTACATCTATTTGTCTGTACTGTGGTACGTGCTGAATGGAGGAGTATTGTAATGTTTGCATTGCAGCTTTAAATGTGCCGTGACTTCATCAAGCATCATTAACATCAATCAGAGGGGTTTTAATCTTTCCAAATAGGTCAGAAAACACCTGAAAAGCATCAAACATTAGGCTAAAATAACTTACATTTTGCTTGCTTGCTTGCTTTAAAAGACCTGGAATATAACACAAGAGTTGTTTGGACTACAGTCATATTTTCATGTTTTGTTTTGTTTATTTGTCCATGAAATAATAATGATGATGATGATAATAATAATAGCATAAAGGGTTGGACTGACTTCCTTTTTGCACTTTTCCTGTTAAATGTTAATGCATGCATTTGCTTCTTTCTGCCTCTCGTTTCTGCTCATCCACCTTGTTCTGACGCTGTCTAGCAGAATAATCTTTATTCTCGCTCAGTCGGGGTGAAGAATCTCTTCACTACTGCAGGCTTGAGAAAAGGCAGAGAATATCTTCTATGCATAAACACTACAAAGATTTTGATAAATTCATTCTCCTATTTGAACAAACCAGCACTTTTATCTGAACATCTGAAGACTGGATCCCATCTGTTAACATGCACATATTGCATAACGCACAGATCAGTTAAGAAATGCAATTTTGTCCCTCAGCTGGAGAATTTGTCCTCTGACACAGCTTGATACAAGAGGCTGTATGATTTATGATTTAATATGACATGCACATGTGAGGGACGAATAAATACATGCATATGAATCTGTGACTCCCTGCTTGATTCGCTAACCTGACCTGAACCTGCTGTGTAAGAGTGACGCATTAAGAGGAGAATCAGATGCGAGTGAGTAAAAGTGGGTCAGATGACCAGATTTAAACCACATCTGAACGCGGCACAAATCAGATCTCATTGTGTTTTCGCCGTTTACACGCATGCAACATCTGTGTTTATGTGTATGTGACGCACTGTGCCAGATGTCTGCGAGAAAATCCTACTGGTTGACAGTGTAATCGCATCCTACCTAGACAGCACTGAGCATTTCAGGCTCAAAGATTCGGACAAACTCAAAGACAGCAGCGCATGCATGCTTCATAGGCAATGCAATCCCAGGATGCACTGCAACAAAGTCAAAGTGAGTGAATGCATGAACTGGATAAAAGTGTCTGCTAAATGCAAGAATGTAAAACTTAAATGCACACTGAAAGAGCAGAAGATCAGATTTATAAGTGTGCATATCAAGTCATTAACTTTAAATCAAGAACAAAAAATTTTTTTTTTATCCGTGTAGAATAAATATACAAAAAACAAACAAGCGAGCCCAGCCCAGATGAGAAAGAGTAATGCAAAAATAATATAATGCATTACTTTGCATAAAAACTAATGCAATTAGTGACTTTTTTAGGGAGTAACACAATATTATAATGCATTACTTTCCCCAACACTGGTCCTAAATGTTGTGTAATTGTTGTGCACATGTTGACTGACTTGACTTTGGAGAAGACTATGTCCACGTCTGTGAGGGTGATGCTCTTGCCATCGATGACGCCGCAGTCTTTACACAGTTTGGACCAGTTCTTGCCGTTCATGTCTCTGCCGGTGGCTCGCGTGTCTCCGTGGATGGCGAAGCGGCGGAAGGACTCCTCCAGCGCGGTGATCTCCACAGGGGTTTTGGCTCCCGCTCCTCCGTCGCTCGTGCCATTGGACGCGGAGGACAGGCGTTTGGCCGCGTGATCCTTCGGGTGCTCGCTGTGCGGCCGCATGGGTGAACTGTTGGGTACGGGGTGTTTGGCGGTCTGAACTTTAAACTCCTCCATGTTGCTGGTGAAGAATGTGAAGGTTAATGGTTAATATTAGGGATGCAACGATGCGCTCAACTCACGATTCGATTTACGGTTTTGATTTCGAGATTCGATTCAAGATTTTTTGTAACAAAATGAGATTTAACACAAATTATAAATTAAATGTCTTTTTATTATTGTTTGGACAAAATGCTGCACGTTCCTTTGTGAAACTGAAATATAACACTGCAATAATATACTAATATAGATCTTGCATATTATTGCTCTTTTGTTGGTTTTGATTGCTTCTTTTGTCCTCATTTGTAAGTCACTTTGGATAAAAGCGTCTGCTAAATGACACAATTTAAACATAATGTAAATGTAAATAACAAAACTAAATTGAAATTTTAAAACAAGCCCCAAGTCAAATAAATAACACAAATAAAATAAATCTCTTCATATAAACAAAATAAGGCTTTGTCTGTGCTCTTTCCATTTAAAATGAGAGGCAACCACTGCAATTAATCATGATCCAAACAAAGATGCTGCATACATGCAACATGAGCAGTTTTTAATCTAAATTAGATTGTATAATTTTGACATTTAAAGCAAAAACAGAATGTTTTGACTTCAGTTTTGTGAAACTATACATAAAAAGATCTGCATGAAACAGAAACAGCAGACGAGCTGAACGAGATGCAGATTCACTCTCAGCCAGCAGGTGGCGCTTACAGCGTTTCCTCGGTTACCGCTGTAAACGAAGCACTTATGAACACAGCAGCGGGTGGCGCTTAAAGCGTTTCTTGGTGACCGCTGTAAACAAAGCACTTATGAACACTGCAGCGGTGGCGCTTAAAGCGTTTCCTCGGTTACCGCTGTAAACAAAGCACTTATGAACACAGCAGCGGGTGGCGCTTAAAGCGTTTCCTTGGTGACCGCTGTAAACAAAGCACTTATGAACACTGCAGCGGTGGCGCTTAAAGCGTTTCCTTGGTGACCGCTGTAAACAAAGCACTTATGAACACTGCAGCGGTGGCGCTTAAAGCGTTTCCTCGGTTACCGCTGTAAACAAAGCACTTATGAACACAGCAGCGGGTGGCGCTTAAAGCGTTTCCTCGGTTACCGCTGTAAACAAAGCACTTATGAACACAGCAGCGGGTGGCGCTTAAAGCGTTTCCTCGGTTACCGCTGTAAACAAAGCAGCGCTGCACTTATGAACTTTAATATGCTTCATACAGAGGCAAGATGAAAAGAAAAAATACCATTTAAACTCTTCTAAAGACAGTAAGTTCCCCTCAAACATACATTCATATAAACTCCTACCCCTAACTGAATCGTGAATTGTTTAACATCTCAACTGATTTGAATCGTTACATATTTGAATCAATTTTCAACCGGCTAGCGGTTAATCATTACATACCTAGTTAATATTTTTGCAAAAGTGTGTTTCTTCCTTGATTATAAATGACACACGATTAAGTGACACTTACTGTAAGTCATTAAGCTACATGCAAAAACATGCAACAGCTTTACAAGATTTTCTAATTCATGTTTACAAATACACAGCTTAGCATAGCATCTCAAGTCTGACCTTTGCCCTCTGCTGGCCCTCCAGAGCTCTGATCCCACGTCAGTGTCGCTCGCTCCGAGTCGCTCCGAGTCTCTCTTGATGCAGCTGAAAACACAACAGGAGTTTAGTATTGAATCTGAGTATTAGCTGCTTAAAAGCAAAGAGCAAAGCAGCAATAACACGAATATCAGTGAACTCAAGTGTTTTATAATCTGAAGCTGCTTTAATCTTTAAGTCAAACATTATGAAGATGAGAACAACTGTTTCCTTCATGAGGTAACCGTTCACAATTAGACACAAACGCTCAGCATTACTCATTCACACCGGTTAGCTCATATTTAAAGCTTTCGCAAGAGCAAATGATCAAGATTAAGTGATTCGCAAGTCAAAATACAATCCAGATGATCTTATCTACTTTA